>JAEIHY010015777.1:0-29339 GCA_018904565.1 Drosophila tsacasi | reverse complement strand
CCACCAGTTCCAGTCCCAGGCGCACAGCCCCGTTGGCCTGGCTTGAATTTTTCTAATTATGTCTTGGGCCCACTCCCACTTGTCGCATACTCGTTTATGGCCAACAGCCGTCTCGCCTGGCAAGTGGAAATCTCGTTAAAGACCAACTCAAATCGGGTTCGAAGTTTGTCGGCCTGTTGGCTTTGATCTCCGAGCGGCTGTGGAGTCTCTTTTAAACGCGTGCCGCCGGCAAAGAGCAGAGCAGCTGTCGCGATCACGACAGTTTTGCATTAGTAACTGCCTTTTGCTAGAGTTGAACTTCAATAGCCTTCTCTAATTTGTATTCTCATTTATTTAATATAAATATATATTTAATGTTTTGAATTATTTATAAAGAATGTCGCAGTACATTTTCCATTTATTTTAAATGTTTTCTAAGTGCTGCTTTTAGCGCTCACAACGCCCATAAATCTTCAGCGGCAAATTGAAACCGCTGATTGAGTAAATGAGCTAGTGACTGACTGAGTGATTGAATAGCTGAGCTCTGGCAACTGAGTAACTGATGGAGGGGCTGCGGAGGAGGCGGCAGAGGGTGATGCATGTGATTAAAAAAGCGCTGCCATAATTCGGCTTTAATTGGCTTGACGCGACGCGTCGCGTGCTGCCGTTGCTATGGCTATATAGCTCCGACTATAGCCTGCCACCGATCGGAACTCGGTGGGAGTTGTGTGCTACATATTAAGCAAACATGAGCATAATGGCAATTTACACACAAACACACCAGGCTGCCAAGCGCGAATACATTCGCACTCTCTCACTGATATGTACATGAAGGCGCAATTAACATGACATGTCGTACGCGTCGGCCTGATTGGGATTCGAATTGGGATTGGGACTGGGACTGCAGAATTCAATTCAAAAGGCGACAAGGAGACTGCGGGACACCGATGGCCATGGATCACGGGGACACCAATCTCGTGGCCCAGGGATACACGGCGATTGCATTAACCGCAGGAGCAGGCAACGTTCGATGATGCAGGTGAAAAAAATGTAAAAAAAATATTAAAGCTGGCTGGAATATACGCTATAGTAATTATGGAATTATTAAGAAATTCACTAATAAAAGGTATTTAGATTACTTAAGGTGACTATGAAAGTACTGACTTAATTCGGAAGACGGAATTTTTTAAAACGATTTTTCATCCAGCTCGGTTTTATTTTATTGTTTTTTTATTTTTTTTTATTTTTATATAAAATTATTAGCAATGCTTATTATTCATAGCTTTCGATTTCAAGTGGATAAATTTAATATTCATTGCTTTTGATTGTCAATGAAAATATTAAAACATACAATTATTTCACTCGGATTATTTATTTTAAAATGTGGGAAAATCATTTTTTTGGAAGTAGATTAACATAATATAACATAAAAATAAATGTATCTTATTATGAATAAGAAAGAGATATATTTTGTTTTTGTGGTTCTTAAAATATTTATTATTATTGAATGTCTCCATTTGCATCGTCTTTAAAATAACAAAAGGAACGAAAGCTTTTGGGAATTGTAGCTATGTTTAAATTGCCATTTTAGGTAAAATTCTGATAATATTAATTATAATAATATAATATAATTTAATTTGAATTATATTTAGCTTGGAAAATATAATTCTCGAGTGCAAGCTTCACCTACAAAGCTGCCTTTCTCAAGCGTAACCTACCTGACTTAAAATTCGACGCGTGACAACTGGGAGGAGTTGACGGCGCTGCAAAAGGCGAGCCTTCAACTTAGTAACTGCTTTAATTTTAATTATTGCTTGAGTTGAAAGCACCCCCGTACTACCCCTCTCGACCCCGCTCTACCCCGCTCCACCCCGCTCATTTCCACGACAGTCTGACTAATTTGCCAACAACATGACACCGACTTGAGCGGCTCCGAACCGCTTGATTAAGTCGAAACTCTCAGTCCGGGGCTTGCTGCTGCTACAGTTGCAGTTGTTGTTGTTGCTGCTGTTGACGCTGCTGCTGATGTTGCCGTTGTTGCTGCTGCTGCACCGTCGTTTTGGGTTTTTGGCATGCGCTTGCGTTAATTAAGCTGCAGTGGAGCTCCGAACGCAGCTACGTGTCGCTCGGTCGTCTGGTAATCTCCATGGATTATGCCGACACTTCGCTCCCAGAGTCATGTTGTTCTTTGCAGGCTTGTTAACAATATTTCGACTTGTTTGGTGGCACTGCCGAGCGAGTGAGCATCCAACACGCGGCCTGCGGTCACAGTGTTGGCCAGTAGTCACAAGTGAGGGCTTAAGCTCGTTCGCACAAGCAAATCGAGATCAATATTAATGGGTTTATGTCATGAAATTAAGCACTGCATTTTATTTTGATTAAAGATTGTAATATGTGTTGAATAACGAAAGTATAGTAGCATGTCTCAAGAAAATTATTGAGTCTTTTCAATAAACAATTATAGTTTTTTGAATGCTATTTCTTAGAAAGTACCTTCAAAAATATACATTAAAACTTTGAATCATAATTTCAATTACCTAAGAATTGAAGCATACATTTAGTAATTTATGAATAGTTCTTTTTCTTAAAAAATTTAAAAATGTTTATTTCAGAAGTTACATTTTATTTAGTGTATATTTTTAAGCAAATCCTTGGTAAATTTCACACTTAAATTTTAATAATTCATTTGATTGCTGAAGCTTGAACCTTAAAACTCGATGGCTTCCTGTACGAGCTTCTCTGTGCCCGCTGAGCTTTCTATCGAGCCAATGACATATTTGCCAATGCAGGCCAGACCGTTTGCCTAAAAGCAGAGGAACAAATTGGCAGGTTTTCTAAAAATTATATCATGTAGTTAAAACTAACCCTGCAGCGTTTGAGCAGCTCGTTTTGGGCATGGGTGACCTGCTCCTTTTTACCACCCCAGGTCCGAAGGATAGATGTCTGCAAGGCCCGATCGAAAGCGAAACTCATGGCCCAGGGCTTGCACAGGGGAACGCTATTGATGGCGTTCAAGGCGATAGAGGACTCCTCCTCCGATTGGGCACCACAGCAGAAGAGGACTCCTTAAAATAAACAATACCAAATGAAATAATTTAAGCAAATTAAATTGAGAGTAAATACCAGGAACCGCCGGCGGAACCGTGCGTCGTATAGACAGAACCGTGGCCAGTCCAATATCGGCGGGCGGATGGTTTTTGCTGCTTTGCAGCCCGGGAGTCACCATGCTCGGCTGCAATAGAGTGCCCTCCAGGAAGATGTGATGATCACTGAGGGCCTTGTAGACGCCGGCCAGTAGGGTCTCACTAACCTTTTGGCACCGATCCAGATCGTGATCGCCGGTGGCCAGGATCTCAGGACTAATGATAGGCACCAGGCGCTGCGACTGACAGATGGCCGCATATCGAGCCATCACATTGGCATTCTCCAGAATGGCCTGCGGCGATGGCGTATTCTTGGATATTTTCAGGATGCACCGCCACTTGGCGAAGCTGCAGCCCTCCTTCTTGTACTGGGAACATCGATTAGCCAGATCATCAAGTCCCTGGGTGGTAAGCTCATCCTCTGAGCCAAAGAGCGGCGAGAAGTGCCTATCCACTTTGATGCCCGTCAGGATGCCCTTCTTCTTCAGGACCTCTACAAAAGGCAGACCATCGTCTGTCCGCTGATGCAGAGTTTCGTGATAGAAAATCACCCCTGAAATATTCTCCGATATCTTGGCATCGGTGGTGAACAGCATCTGGCGATATACGCGACGATTTTCCTCAGTGTTCTCTACGCCAATTAGCTGGAAACGCTTGCCCATCACGGCACTGGACTCGTCGGCCGCCAGGAGACCCTTGCCAGGAGCCACCAGAGCCTTGGCAATGCAGGTCAGCTCTTCCTGCAGCTCCTTGTTGGGATAATAGAAGTGCGTTGTCATTTTAGAGTATCATAAATTTTGTCCAGGTGAATTTCGGAATTTTCCTGCATCCAAATTTGTAAAAGAAAAATAATGAGAGAGTATTTGAGTATTCCAGCAAAGGTTTAAGGTTCTTTTTAAAGTCGTAACAATTTTGTAGACCAATTATTCGGAAATTATCAAATCAAGATAGAAGCGTTATTATTTATTGTGATACTCGAGTGCTACCTGACCGCTTAGCACTTGCCTCCACCTAATGACATTCTAATTAGACTTTTAATTGCTTTCAAGGGGAGGTAGAAGGTCTCCCTCAAACTTGTAAAGCCCAAGATTGGAGGGGAAGATTAACCGCAAGGAAGAATAAACTTGCCCCACATTAATTATATTTGACCGCACCGACAATTTCGGTTTTTATGAGTTCCACTTTGGACATTTTATGGCAAAAGTTTTGTTAACACAAATTATAAGCAGAAGCCTCTGCGGCCGTGCTTTGTCGTTAAAAAAGTGGCCATACAAAGTGGGTAAAAGGTGATGTTAAATTTTCAGACCATTTGCATCGAGTAAATTGAATTTTTTGCCATTTTCTCCTGAAATTTTCTATCTGAGAGAGACCTCGGTGTGCCTTCAACTCAATTGAACCCGAGTCGATCTCCGCGCTAATTCTAATTGGCGTGGGAAACGCATCGAGTGCTCCAATAGCTCTAAATGGCTCGCTGGCTAGACAGTTGCCTAATTTTGTGTAAATTATCGCACGAATTATGAGTCTCGTACGTGAAATTCTCCAAAAATAGCCAAGACAGCTAACAACACGGCAGCAAACAACACGGCCAGCAGCAGCAACAATAGCATCGCATTTTGGATTGTGTGTGTGCGTTTTTTTTTTTACCGATCCGACACCGTCATCAATATTCAAGTTTAGATCCCCCAATTAGGCCAGAGGCAAGAGTCGAGCCGAGTCGAGTCGAGTCCGACGAGCCTAATCGCAAAGCCAATAAATATGATCAACTGCGAAAATCCTCAACTTCGTAGCCAGCCGAGATGTCTTTGCACCTAATTGAGCGTGGAACGGCTGAGTCAGCCAGGCCAGTAGCTACATAGTAGCAGCCAGTTACTGGTGGCAGTGGCAGAGCCCCGAGTTTGTTACTGCCAGAGTGGCTTAAAAATTATTAATTGATTATCTATAAACGTTTTAATTGAAAATGGATGGAAAACTAATTGAAGTAACGCAAGGCGAATACTCTACGGATATGAAGGCGGAATAAAATGATAATAATACACAAAATATTGATGAGTTTTGTGGGAGAATCATAAGTATTTATATTTAATTATAGAGATATCTAAGATAAACTACTATTAATGAGCAAATATTAAGAGTAAAACCCTTTATGAGTTAACGATAAAAATATCAAGGATATGTATATAATATATGATAAATTCAATACTTATTTTATAGTTTCTTCAAGAAATATTACTAAATATTATTACCTTATACAAAAAACCTTCAAGTATCTTTCAGTTCCCAACAAAAATCCTGGCCAATTATAAACATAAAACTTTTGGTAATTGGCTTTTTACTAACTTTGGCTCTTTCTCCGCCACTAGCGACCATTATCAGCCTGTAATACCCACAGAATTGGTTAGGGAATTCAATAGACAGCCACTTGGCTCTCCTATCTTTTCAGTATTAAATTGGCCGCTGGTCAGCGTTTAGTCAGTCAGGCGTAATTATTGTTATTACCAAATTAAGTAGCCAATTTTTTCTTGGTCTTTTTATATTTTTTTCTTCCTTGCATCCACTCTTTATCAGACTAAAGCTACCGAACTGACGACTATAATCCGCCGACCACTTGAAGCTTGAGTGTTTCCGTGGGTGCGTGGGGATTGGTGATTAAGGGGGGTTGGCAATTGAATGGCGGGCCGAAAAGGGGAACTCAAACTTACTCACGCTCTGTGTTGGTGCAATTTTTTTACGATTTTGGATTTTCAATTTTGAGCACAGAGTCGTTTTGACCAAAACCATACGCAAGCAGGCATTATTTTCAAGGAAAATCTCTTCATTTTTAATGCTGCGGCACTTCGCATATGTTGCACACACTTGTAGAAAAGCTAAATAGGAGGAAAAATAAGGAAAATTAAGATTTTATGACATTGATTTTCAGTAAATATGTATATATGAAATATAGTTTCACGACTTAAATATTAGGAGAAGAAAATAAATAAAGAAAAGACAAGTTAAACGTAATCAAAGCATGCTGAAAAATGAGTTTTCTTCTTTCAATTTCTCTAAGAAATTTCTTAGAGTAATTGTATTTTAATTTTGGCTCTTATTGGCTTAAATATTAGCTCGAATAACTTCTAAGAGTGTATACCAAATGTGCTTAGGAAAAATCAAAAAGAACTACTTGTGGATGGAGGGAGGGAAGTTTTGACCAGCGAAAAATCGACTGAGATTAAATCGAGCGCACATAATCATATTTAGCTTTTTGGCCACAGCGTTCGTGGATGTCAACTGCAGGCCATGGCTCGCGATTGTCGTGGATCGTGCTTCCATATCCATGTCCGCCCCCAGGTGGACCCTGGCCTGTTCAGTGTACACTATACATTGTGGTGGCCGAAAACAATGGCTAAGCGCCACCATCTATGAATTAATCACGTTCATAATTTTGCTATCGTGTTGCGTTCGTTTGCCGCGTTGTTAATAATTTCTTGTGTTGCTTTTTTTGGGGCCAGTTCGGTGTTAAATTTGCCTATAAAAGGATACAGGAGAGAGAGAGCCATCTTTCAGGTCTGACTGTTGCATAATTAGGCATTCAGTTTGGGGTGTTTGCTTTGGCATTTTTTGGCGCGAAAAGGCTTGTGTGTGGTCATGTTGTAACAAACCATTGTGTTGGCTATTTGCCTTCGAATCTGCATTGTTCAATATGGAAATGAAGTGTTTGTGCAGGGGTAGAGAAGTCTGGGTGGTGTGGTTTCCACTACCTAACACTTTCAAGCTATTGTGGTGGAATTATTGCATTATTTATATACATTTTCGTATTAAAACAAATTTCGGTTTTGGTCCCCATTTCGATTAAGGCTAAGCCAATCAAATTTATTTGGCCATAACTCACAATTTAGTTTCACTTTCAAATGTTTTTAATGAAAAGGCTCCACTTGAAATTCCAGCCACACGATCTGACAGACAGGACACGTGCCAAACGCATATACTTCAATATCTAAATCTTAAAACCAACATATAGCACATCCACCCACCCACACACTTGTCTAACATGTCAGACTTGGTGATGGGAGAATGCCCATTTTGTGAAATCTTCATGAAATCAACTTCCAGGCGATTGCACGAAGGACTGAAAAGTTCATCGCCGCCTTCGTGTGCGACTTTACGACCCGAGAAAATTACGCTTTCTTTGTTTTTGTTTCGCATTTTCAGTTTTCATTAAAATTTACGCATTATCGCATAAGTACTTGGCCCGGAGAGGTGGCGGAGCTTGCCCAATTTTTACCAATTAACGGCGGCCCAATCTCACGTACATCGGCCATGCGTTTGCCGCTCTTACAGTCGGCGGCGGCAGCGGGCCAAAATGGTTGGCGGGATGGGTTTGCATGTAAAATGGGCGACTTGGGCGGCAGTTTCAATTTCGCTTCGGATTTTTTTATGAGCCTGACGGCCTGCTCTCTGCCGTGCAGTGTGTTTGCCATATCGCGCCCGGCGCATATCAGTCGTTAAAAATGCCTCACATAATTTCGCTTATGTGCGTGTGACATTTAGCACCGAAAATGGCTGCACGGAGTCATCGGGAGGGGGAGCAGGAGCACGAACTGGAATTTTGCTGCAGCAGGGATGAAGCCGGGACTTGTGTCGGAGGTGGACTCAGGAGGCGGTTGGCCGCGGCCCAATAACAATTATTTTTAAACTGTGTGCTGAACAAGCAGTCGTGGGGGCATGGCATGGACAGTGGATACAAATTGGTGAGCATAAAAGGGGATTTTAAGTTAAAATTTTTAACTATAAAGAACAGGGAAGAAATTTTAAGGAAGCAAATATTTAAATTATTTCATTCATTTCAATTTAATGTATTTGCTATAATGTATTTTGTAATGTATTTATATTATGTATGTATATTTAAAATTATATTTATTTTAACAAAAATACTAGGTGAAGTAGGAATGCCGAAATTTTATTGATATTTAACGAAAAGGTTGATGTATAAATCAATATGTTTAGGATGGGATATATTTCAAATATATGCCAAAAAATTAAACAAAGGAGGAAATATAATTATTTTTAATTTTTAAACTAAATCGACATTTTAAAGTTAAATGAAATATTTGTCTATATTTAAAATTTAAGTTAAAGGGGATTTTCTTGTATAATTTGATACGGGGGGTAAGTTACTATAACATTAATATATTGTTTGATGTAACTAAAAAATATATAATTAAAAAATAATAAAAGAGTTACGTGTATAGATCTCACAACCATTGTACAAACGAGAGCAAGTCTGTCCTGAAATGTTAAATGCTTCACACTCAATAATTTAAAATTGCTGCTCTCAGAAATGCGCCCAAATAAAAAAAGCAGACAAAAAGTAATAAAAAAAACCTTTTGGCCTGGCATGCAGTGCGTATGCGTAATGCTAAAAGGTATTTTCCGCTAATGTGCAAATAAGAGTGTGTGCGTGGTATGCGAAGCATTTGCGCGGCGTTTCTGTGAGAGCCATAACCTTGCCAGTTAGCAGTCACCTGGTAATTGCCACCGGCGTTGGCGTTTAACTTGCCGTCGGTGTCGAACTTGATTTATATGCACCAAGGAAATTTTTAAATTAAACATTGTATATATAGAAATATTCAGAATATACTTTAATATTTATAATTGCTATGTTCAAAGTGCTGAGATTATTTAATTTTAAACATCATATTCCATTAAGCACATTAGGTAATACACTTTTAAAGGTTATTGTTGTCAATACAAAAAGTTCTCTCAAAATTTTTCAAGTGTATAATGGTTGAGTTTGGCGTTGGCGTGGCGCACGTTTTGATTTGCAGTCAATGAATGTGCTCGTAAAGTCGTGTAACACTTTTGCTAGCGTTTTTTGCCGTTTTTGTTACCCACTGCCGCTGCTTTGGTCTTTTGGTGCATTTGCATTTTGGCCTTTTGCCGGGGGCGGACCACCCACGCCATGTCGATTCCGGGCGAGCGAGTGACTCAAGTTTTTCATTCATAAAAAGTGAACGAAAAGCAAAAGAAAACAAACACAACTTGGGCAGCATTGCAGTTTGTATAACTGAAGGCAGGTGTCGTCGGCCCGCAGCCGCCTCATTTGGCATTCAAAAGGCAGCATCTCGTTTGGCAAAAGTTCAGGTGTAAGACGTGCGCGTCGGCGGGCACAGCCCCGAATCAATCAGACCGCGTTGGACATTTATTCAATAGGGCGTTGCGAAATCCCTGTGTTAATTGCACACTGTCCCCTTGTCGACTTTGCCACGGTTACTGGGGTGACTGCAGAGGCAGGCGACTGCCGGCTGCAGGATTTTATTGCTTGTTAATTGCCCAGCAGAAACACAAACAATGGCACGCCCACGCCATGCACCTGCCAGCCTCTGCCCCGAAATGGGCCAAAATGTAATCATTGGTGGTCGGACCGGTGCTCGGTGCACCATGCTCGGTGTTCAATGCTTATGGTTCCGTCTAATCCTTTATATAAAGCTGGTCACGTGACACGATGTCGATAGTTATGCTTAGACTTTAGGAATTGGGAACCTGGACATATATCCATAAAGTTTACTATGGTATATATTTATTTATACATTTATATACCTTCTAAACTGTTAATTTAGATAACATTCTTAACAGAAACCCTTTTGCTAACTTATTAACATTAAAGTATACAAAAACCAATCACGCTTTCACCTCGAATGCAAATGTTTGAGCCCGACCATGTTATTACCTGTTAGCCCCGAATATTAGACAGGTTACGGTGGAACCAGAGAGGCCGAACAGCTAGCTTTCTGAGCCGGAGGCGTGGCAAAATTCGTTGTAAGTACAACACATTGCACATTTGTTTGGCAGCCTTCGGTGGAATGGTAAGGGAAATGGTGAACTTGGGGGAAACACACACACTGGGCAGGGAAATGGTGACAAATAACTCGGATGAGCCGGGAATCGGGCTCCATGTGCACATGTGTCCATGTGCCCATGTTGTGCCTGTGCATCCGTGTCTGTGCATTCTGAACCCAATGGCGAAGCACATGTGCGGGTGGGTGCATTATGAGATTTATGCGCAGTGACAGGAAGGCTGTTGATTAATTGAACTTTAATGAAAAGATTTATGTGGTTGCATTATTAAAAGCCACCCGGGAGGAGCAGCAGTAGACAGGTTATGGCCATTGGGGCTAATTGCCTCGTATTGGTTTTAATTGCACTCATGTCCTCATATGCAAACACATCCACAGATGACAGCAAAGGCTTTAGTTGGGTTTATATGGACAGGTTTTTGATACTCAAAGAGGGAGAAAGAGAAATAGCAGAGAAATGTATAAATATAGATGGAAATAATTAGCAAAATATACATATACAATTTTAAGCTCCGAATTTATTTGGAAATGTAAGAAATGGATTCATAGAATTTATACTTCAAAAAGAATCTTAAATATTAGTGTTATGATAAAATATAAGTTTTATATTTTTGCCAGCATTCAATATTGATCTATTTTAATTAAATTAAATGTTTACAAGAAAATACTTATATTTTATAGTCATCTCTAGTTAAAGTTAAAAAAATCTTTCAAAGTGCGTTTCACTTGATTTCCTAGCTCAAATCTCTTTACAAAAAGCAGCTTTCATTTATCATTCCAACTGGCAAATCCATTATATATTCCCATCGCGTTTGGCCAATTAATCCTTGGCTCAGTCGTTTATCATTTAGAGCCAAATCTATAACTCATTATGTGGGCTTGCTCCACATTAAAGAAAAGCTTCAGACTCTAAGCCCCGCCACCCATCTAATTGATATTCTTCGGTGATTATCGCTCGGAAATTTATGCGACAATATGTAAAATATTTCTTTTTGCCGCATGCGCGCTTCATTGTTTCTTCAACAAATTGCAATTGCAGCGGATTGTGCATATTAATTCTCAAAGTCGCTGACGCAGACACATTGTTGCTGCTTGTGATGCTGCTGCTGCTGCTTCTGCTGTTGCTACGAGTATTTGCAATTGTTGTTGCTTGCGGCACGAGCTTGCATTTGGTTGCATTTTGTGGCCGTTTTTGTTGTTGGAACTACTTAAGCGCCGCATCTGACAACTGGAACAATGCACTTTCAAATGATAATTGTTACAACTTTTATTGCTGATATTGCATGCAACTGTTGCCGCTGCTGCCTGTGTTCCTGCTGCTAGTTGCCCGTTGGTGTGATTGTTGTTGCGGCGGCAACACATGGCCGACTGGCTGGTTTGCCGTTGTTATTATTACGATTATTGCATTGTTATTGGCCTTTTATTGCATCTGCAATCGCTTCTTGTCTTGGCAGCTCGAAAAGCGGAAGACTTGGGGTATGCAAAGAAGGGGAGCTGCCATTAGTGTCATTCCGGCAATGGTTTACAGGTGCACCGCAAAAAAAGTATTTGTTTGAATACGTACATTTCATAAACGTTCTAGGAAAAATGTATTAAACATTTTTCAGATTTAAATATACCTTGTTTCAAAAGAAATAAAATTTGTGTCTTATTAAACTTTGTGATTCTAAACTTTTTATAGAGTGAAAGAGTTTATTCGTAAAATTTAAGTATCAAATTGGTGAAGATATTTCATTTAAATAATAAACTTGTTCATTTTTCATTTAAAAATTTATAAAAAATATTTTAAGTATTACATTTTGAAGTATAATCTCTACATTTATCTTCACTAAAGTTAGCTTCATGATAAATAACATAAAAAAGTATTTCGTTTTGTTTTTTAAAAGTAAAATGTATTATTTATTTAAAATAAGTATTAAGGTAATTAACAAAGTATCTTAAATTATGAAATAGGTTGCTATTACATTTAAAAGTTTATTAAATATTGTAAATATTACATTTTTAATTTTAAAGAAAATGTCGACATTTCTCTTTGTAAAAGTATGCCTTTTCACGATGTAACGAGGAATAACACGAAAAAGTTCCCTAAAGCCCAATTTATAATAAACGGAAAACATCCATTAAGGTTGTCTTTCATACCATAATTTTTTTACTATTAAAGCCAGCTCAAAATAATTTGTTTGTTCCGTATGGGCCAATTTTTTACCTTTAAAGTCAGCTTACATTTTTTTTCTGTGCAGGCCCTATACAAATTTCCATCATAGCTCGAATTTTTTTTGTTTTTCGTTTGATTTTCTTTTTGGTTTTTTTTTGAGAGCTCCTTTTTTCGACTCGGAGTTTTAAGGGGGCCGAGTGAAGCACCGTTTGTTGTTCTTTGAATGTCGTCGACCGACATTGTTGCGATATTGTCAGCGCATGTGGGAACGAACACAAACAACAGCGTTTTGTTTGCACAAGCGTGCCGGGCCAAACATAACCGATGGATTGGGCGACACGAGGGGGAGTTAGTTATGGGTGGGAGTTCGGGAGAATAGGGGGCGGGGTCATGGCCCTACTCGGCCCCCCCCTGTCGTTTAGGCAAAGCGTGGCACTTGGACACGATTTCTGGTGTGTGCTGTTCCGTGTATGTGTGTGTCTGTCTGAGCTTTTGTTTGATTTTTTTTTGTCAATTTTTATTTTGGTTGTCCACTTTTATTGTTTTGCGGTCTGCATATTATATTTGGTCATTCCTTGTTTTACCAATAAAATTTTTGATTTTTTTTCCCCGATTTTATTTATTGGCGGCTGTTTTGACCATTTTGGGTTGTCTGGTTATTAGAAATGAAATGTTTGAAAATTATGTGAGTTCAATTCAAAAGCAAAAGTCATTTAAAAACCGTTACGAGTTGAAGGCGAGCCTTCGCAGAAACTTTTTTAATATTTGAATCTATTTTGGCTAAACTTTTAGAGGCCCAAATTTATGTATGATAGAATGGTTTCGAGGAATAAATCATGGGACAGCATATTGACTTTGATAAGCTCTTCTCAATGATGATCTCATTGGCTGGCTGAGACCATATTATACATCATCATTATCCGCATTTATTTGTGGTTTCCTCAGCTAGTCAAACATTCCTGGCAGGCCATCTTGATAGAAGACCTTATTATTTTCATGCAATTTAGTGGCTTTCTATCTGGAGGCGATAATCAGCTTTTTGCCAACTTGTTCAGCATGCGCAATTATATACGAAATGATATCTGAATATGTAAATACTTGTATATGTTTGATATTTTAGCTGTATAATTTCGCATTCATGGCTGGCAAGCTCTGGCTCTAACTAATTGACACTTAACACGGCTTGGAGTATTTTGAAGTTAATTGTGTGTCGACGTCGACGATGTTGCCACCACTCCCCCGTGCTCCTCAAACACTCTAACATTTGTTGCTGGTTTTGTCGAATTTTGTGTGCTTGTTTGTATTTAAATTGCCTTGTCGCTTGTTTAGTTGTTTCGGCGATGGTTTTGCATTTTACTGCACTTTATAGGTATTTCACAGATACACCTGACATTACATAACATAATAAAACACAAGGACATTACGTTGTCCTTTAGGTTTTGGTGAACCTAATTTAAGTTTTAATAAAAGTTTCTTAATAATGCGAAATATTAAATAAAAATATTTTGCAGAACCATTTTTAAAGTTCTTTAGTGCCTTTATTTATTTTTCTCAACTATTCGACCAGTTTAATATTTTTTTAACGTGTTTCAGTCTGGTCTTTGTTTATTTTTTTAAATAAATTGTTTTTCTTTTGTACGTTTTCATCCTCCATTTTCGATTTCAATTGCCAATGTCTCTCTCGGAAACAACAAAAATGAAGTATTGTCAAAAAAATAAATGCAAAATATTCAACAACTTGGTTCGCCTTTCCCATTCAATGTTCGCTCGTGTTGCCAAACAATTGTGACCAACAACCGAATCGAGTTGCTGCTCTTTGCATGTGAATGATAAGTTGATTTTATCGAGACCGTTGGGTTATACCCACAAATTGGACAAACGAATTGTTAAAGATGAGTTTAAATACTGTAGGATAAAAACATGCCCAAGTGGTTGCTTCGGAATATAAACTAAAGTAAGAAACTTTTAATTTGCAAAAGTGAATTGGAACTCTGGTTGGAATTTTAAATTAGTTTTCACAGAGGTTAGAAAAGTCCGATAATAGAAAGGTTCCCCTTACGAACGATTTATATAAATAATGAATTTAGTTATTTTTCAAAAAAAAAAAAAAAACAAGAAAGGAAGCTAACTTCGGCACCCCTGAAGTTTGTATATCCTTGCAGCTTTCTATTGGATAGTTATAATTTAATCCAAGATTTATAAACATGTAAACAAAAACAAACTTTAGCTTTTTCTTAAACTCATAATTTTTAATACTAAGATATTTAGAAAGTAACTCGTTTCCTTGCTTCATTTGTCAAGCATAGTAAAACGAAATCAGGAGAAACTTCCAATATTTTCATTTAAAAATGGAGTTTAATCAGCATTTGGATTCAGTTCTCACCACAGTCTTGGATATACTTGCCGAGGGGAGCAGCCAGATTGATGGCGTATTTTCACCAGAGACGGACAAGGATGGTCCAGAATCTTCAGAACCGACTGAATGCGATGTAAAAGCCGCTGTGAAAGTGGACAGCATTAGTACCTTCAAAAGTGAGTTTGAACTCATCTCGGACAACATATTTATGGTCAGTGATGCATAAACCATGAGCCTTGGAACGTTAATAAAATTGAATTGAAGTAAATCTGAAAACCAATGAAGAAATGAATGAAACGAAGAATCAATGACTCCTCTTGTTCTTGTACAAATAAAGGCATAACATCCCAATTAATGGTCACTTAAATTTAAAATGGAAATGAAATTGTCAATGAAATGCGAGGAGAATATAACGTTGAGCATTGCCATTGCGATTTGGAAAACAATTTGCCTCGTTGCATGTTCAGAGATGCATAAATAATTAAAATGCTTGCATTAGTTTTTCATGCAGCTCGCATGTTGCTAGCTCGAATTTCAATAAGCACTCTAATTGTTTTTAAGTGTTTTTCTAGCTGCGACAACGCCTGCTGCAGTCGTGTGCAGCGCAAATGAGCCGTAATTGCATAATTCTAATTTAGCGTCGAGTTCTAAGCACCAAAAACATGTTGACTACAATTTATGCACGTCCATGTGTCGGTGGCGGTTGTGTGTGTAGTTGTGCTTGTGTGTGTTTTTGGGTGGGTGCCTGTATGTGGGTGAGTGTGTATGAACGTGGCTCACTCACTCACTCGCTTTACTTAATAACTCAATGCAAGTGCAGCTAGGTGTTGCCGTTGCCGTTGCTCGGGAGTTGAAGTTTGGCCAGGAAAATCGGTGGCGCTGTGGATGGGTTAACTGCCGTAATTGGGCGGTGTAGGTGTTAAGAGGGTGGTGGGTGCCAAGGGGCTTTTTTTAAGGGGGAAATAATGGTGGAAAGGACCCGGGATGGCGCTGGCGACGCTGTTGGAAAACTTACTCATACGAGGACCAGGTGGCAGCAAGTGGCGGAAAATGTTTTGCCGCCAAAGTTGTTGGTCAAAAGTCAGTGGAGAGAGTAAAGTCAACCTACTCGAATAATAAATATTTTCTTTATAAAATAATACAGGGGTTTCATCAAAAGAATTAAAACCGTTTGAGATATTTAAATTATGAGCTTTTAAAGTAATTTCTGACACAAAAATGAGATATAATTAAGATCGACTTACCTTACCTTCGATGTGTATTTTGTACAAAAAAATTTATAGAATATTTATATTTATTATTTATGACTGATTAATTTATTTTCCCTCTAAGAAACTAACTACCTTCAATAAATGGTTTGTTTTTCATAAAGAAATTTAATAATAAATGAAAAGCTTCTTTGAACAGTATTTTCCCATATTTAAAAATGCCATTAAAGTGTTATCAATGTTGTTGTTTATGTCGACCTTAAAATGTCAATAACAAATATTTACAATTTACCATAAATTGTGTGCAGTCAATGAAGAGTTTTTCTTTTGCTGAACGTCCTTGGAGAATTATTGCATTTAATTTTACACCCTAAGTGTCACAAATCCAACTTGATTCCTTGTGTCACCTGCACTGAAATGGAAATGCATGAAACTCAAGTGAATATAAATACACATATTTATATACACACGCAGAAAGGTGTGCTGGTTTGTGGGCGAGTGTGCATTTAAATCCTTATTGCGACACCTGCACAAAGCAAATACCAATTAAAGGCTTTTCACATGCAGACCCACGCCGACTTTGGGTGGGTTGTGTGGGCGTTTTTGGTGGCGGCGGTGGGTGCGTGTGTGGGCAAGGATACCGCACATGCATGCCATTAAGTTGCAACGACCCACCTTACTCCTGCAGTGAAAGAAAATAAGAACAAATGGGGGTTTCACAAAGAAAAAAGAATACAAATTTATAAATAAGTTTCTTATGAAGATATGTATAAAGCTAAGAAATTAATTTATTGTGGATATTAATCACTATTTAATCAATACCAATAGTTACAAAAATTTTAGAGCTATAAAAATGCATACAATATAATCTGTAAGTCAAGATATTTATAATATTTTAATATACAGGTATACAATAAATACAATTTGTGTTTGTTAAAAATTGATAAAAAAGTTTCTCACAATTTTTTTACACTGCACCAACATCCACTCCAATCGAACAACAAACAAATTTACTCAACGAGTGGCTGACCGTGTCGTGCTTGGCCAAGACCAATTTATTTGGCCCGGTCAAGTCCGCCACGAAGGACCAGAGCTCCGAGATCGGCTTATTGAGAGGTGGAGACAGTGTTCCGATATCCAGTAGCCATGAGTCGACCAACGGGCGAAAAGGTTGAAGGCCTCACCAGGAGCAGTAAAAAGGACCTGTTCTGGAAGTTTGTGAACTACTTAAAGGATTACTGCACCAATTGCACGTTGGTAGGCTTCGCCTACATTGCCAACTCCAGGTGGGTAACGAGTTTTCTTTCGATTTTGGATCCCAGACCTCCAGTTCCTTCTCGACTGCAGGCTGCATTTCACAGAGCGCATCTTTTGGCTCATTTGTGTCGTGCTCTCGGCCATGGGCTGCTATTACCTGATCAATGACTATCAGAGCAGCTTTCCCACCCGAGCTGCCAGCATCGTTTACGAGAGCCTGCCGCCATTTTCCAAATGGAAATTTCCCACAATCAGCATGTGTGAAGTTGTCTTCAAGTACCAGTTGACCGAGGAAGTGGAGGACTACATTCGCAGGTTGGAATTTGAAGAAGGGCAAAAGGAATAGTGTAATTAATGTCAGCTGATTCTTCCAGTTTGGGAGGTGATGCCGAGGGAGGGGACTATAACTTTGAAGTGGAGTCTCATATCGCATACATTCTGTTTCCACATCAGTACCACGAGGGCATAATTAAGAATCACTGCCGTCAACCGGAGCAGGATTGTCCGACTTGTGCCCAGTGCCCTACGGAAGACTATCGGCAAATACAAAGTCGTGTAAGTCGGAAAATGGAACATTTTTATCTGCAAGTTGCTTTTTTAATTTTCTTCGCTTTTACTTTTTTTCCATCCCTAGTTCGGATCCAACTGCTCGGATTTTTTCGTGGATTGTGAGCTCTCTGGACGGAAATTCGACTGCTGTCGCTACTTCCTACCCATGATCAGTCCCTACGGCCGGTGTTTTATGCTCAATTCTCTGCAAAACAATCATCCGGGATCGAAGAACTGGCTGCGTACCGAACTGGATCCCGCCAACGAAAAGGCTCTGCTTCAGGTGATTACACGTCTTCCGGTGCAGGTGAGTCTGCTGAATGCCGAGGATATTCCACACACGGCTCTGCAGCCAGTGGGCGTTTCTGTCACGGACCCCGGACAGGGGAAGTATCTGCAGTTCCATCGGGAGACCATGGATAATGATCCGGATGTGCATGACATCGATCCCAAGCTGCGAAGCTGTCGTTTTCCCGAGGAGAATCTACCATGGAGCGTTTACAAGGCCTATAGCTTTAGTACCTGCCTCAGCGATTGCACAAGGCAATTTCAGATGGCCAAGTGCGGCTGTACGCCGTACTTTATGAATCCCCTGGCCGATCCGCGATATCCGGACTGCGGCCTAGACGGGCTCATCTGCTTAGAGGTTAACAATGTGGCGAAGCCCGATGCCAAGTTGCTGATGAATAACAACAAGGGCTTCAACGATAGCTGTGGCTGCTTGCCTTCCTGCAACGATGGTGATATAGCAGCTGTCTACGAGGCTGTTTCAACGTGAGTCTTCCAGATAAATTAATTATTTATTAAGTAATTCATTTAAAACCTAAATAGTTTCAAAAAGGGAACTACGGATCGCAATATCACACTCTCAATGCCCGCTCTACCCACGGACCAGTACCGGCGACAGGCGCTGCGCACAAGACTGGACGTGGTGGTGTCCATGGGGGGGATGCTGGGCCTCTTTCTGGGTGCCAGCATTCTCAGTGGCATTGAGTTCATCTACTTTTTCACAGTAAGAGCCATCAACAATGCCAGGAGGAACCGTTCGGCTCGTCCGTAATTGGTAACTTGCCAGCTGCAAATATTAAATATAAATTTACTCTGAAACTTTTCAATAGTCAAAAGAATTTTATCCTTAAAAGTATCCAAAATGTAGACTTCTGATTATGGATTATTGTGTTTAAAATATTTTTTGTAATGCAAGGGATTTCACTGGCCACAGTATATGTGCCTTGACCTCGGTCACAAGCGGCGTATGCGCAATTTAAAATTTTTATTAAATATTTGCTCGGCTCGGTCACTGCAATGCGCATTAAAAATGCAGCCATGGCATGCCGTCAGGATGCCAAGGATACCGATGCCGCGCGAGCCAAGTGTGAAACTGAAAATCAATGAAACACAATTTGCACAGTCAGCAAACGCCTCTTGGCGACAACTGCAGCATCTACAGATCTACGTATATATACTACACTATATATATATATATATATATTAAGGGGAATATTTGTGTTGCCTCGGATTTGGCCACCTCTCAAGCTTGATATGTATTTAATTTGCTTGGCTTATGGCACTCACTTTTAAATATTTAAAATGCCACAAAAACAATAGAAAATTGGACTAAAAGCAATGTGAGAAATGTAATCACATTTATTCTCAGCCAGTGGGTCTTTTCTTTGGCTTTTTGCCCTTTTTTCGGCATTGTTGCTTTGGTCACCTTAACAAAGGTTAATTAATTATTCGCTACACCAATTAAAGAGACACAGAATGGCCCTAAGCTTTTACCGGCTGGAAAACTCGAGTGAAATGAGCTTAAAAACAATGTTGCACTCAGGCCATGAAGTGGGTCGTTGGGAATATTTGAGATCAGCAACTAAAGCACATTAAATATTAATTAAAACTATAAAATACATTTACTCGGAATCCAACATTGAAATCTTATTAAATGTTAAAGAAAAATGTAAAATCATTTTAAGAAATGTTAATATTTGTTGTAACAAAAAACAAAACATTAACCACAGTTTGTATATATTATGATTATGAAAACATTAACATCTAATTTAAATAATAGTTATAGTAATACATTTATATAACTGTTTTGTTCTTCAATTCTTTCATTTAAAATTCCTTTAAAGAATATGGCCTAAAGAGCATTTAAAGAGTCTGTAGAACTTAACCACAAAAACTTTTTCAAGTAAAAGGACTCAAGGAAGTGGAATAAAAATTTTTTGCCGCCCTTTTGACGCAAAACTCATAAATAATACTCTCGCATTTTCTTGCGTATACATATTTATATGCATATGCACATATATATATTTTTTATATAATTTTCTGACTTTCTTTGAGCATGAATTACTTTCCATTTCATTACATTTCATTTGCCTGTGGGTCTTCTTCGCCTTCTACTTCAACACATTCACGGCGGCGTTTATTTTTATTGTGCATTTGTATTTGGTTTATGATGGAAATCCTCTTCGTTCACTCAAAGGATGCTTCCCTATAAAACGGCCAAGGGGGAAAAGGTCAAACGAATTGCAGTGAAAGTGTAACCGTATCTGTCCAGACCAACTTTTCCAGGGGACATTGTTGTTGGTGTCTGGTATATCATTTATCAAGCTCAGCGAGGGCCAAAAGAAAAAAAGACAACGGAAAAATGACGGAAGGGAGGAAAAAAAAAACTAAAACAGAAATAAGGAAACAAGAACATTTTTGTCATGTTAAACTGTCAGAGTGCGCATTTAGTCATTACTTACATTTTCTGCTTTTCCGCTCGCACTTTTCCTTCGCTGTCAGTCTCATGCAAATGCAGCACACACACAAATACACTAATAAAAAGTTAATAAGTCATTAAATACAAATAAATAACATATATATAATTTGAAGAAAAATTTAAGAATTAATGGAATAGAATCAAAATGTAACAATACATATTCTATCGAAAACTATAAAAATATAAGCAAAAATCTTTCTGCTATAATTTCAATCTTCTTATTTTTTTTTCTCAGTGCTCTAACATATACGCACCCACACCTAGACATGTCACACACTTGGCCAAAATGTAATTAAAAGTTGCCATGCAAGTCTGCGGTTAAGCTTCTGGCCATTAGCATAACGCTGAAAAGTATGCTAGACTCTGTATATGTATAATTTAAATGAAACGCCGCATTGTCATTTATCAAAACGGCTCGCAAAATGTTAATTATTATGTTTTATTGCCCCCGAAAGTCAGTGTCGCTGGCCGTCGCCGTTTTTCTGATTTTATTTCAGCGCTTGCCCCGTGATTTAGCCGGACAGTTTGAAATATGCTGCCGGCATGTGGTCGCTTGACCGGGCCAAAAACCAGGATTGTTGCCGGCAACTTAAATCATTCGCCGCCTGACAGCCACGAGCACATACTCCGACCCATTATGAATATATATATATAATCATATGTATATGCGTATAAATATAATTTTATAATGCTTTCCGGTCATTGATTTAAGCGCAGCGTCGCCTAGGAAGGAAGAGTGCTCTCGTGAACGAGTTCGAAATAATTAAAATTCAAATAACTTCATTAAAATTTAATTCGAGTGCCAGGGAATTGCCAGTAAGTGGGCAGGCTCTCTTGGCTGCATTTCAATTGCAGCAATTGCGATTGCCAATGGTAGACGCTAAAATAAGCAATTGCCAGTGAACTCCTAAAAGAAATCGTCGAGTGCCGTGGCGGCTGTGGCAAGTGCACGGTGCAAAAGGTAAGGCGAGAATGGAGGAAAACTCGAGCTTCCTTTTCTCCAGGTAGCAGAGGAAATGGTAACTATTTTTCAATTACCTTTTTCGCACGCACGTTTGCTTAGCATTCGGCTCCTTTGAGCAGGATATTGGCCAGAGATGCCTGCAGCAAGATATTCCTGGCAATGCTCTATCCATTTGTGCCACTTTATTTATGATGATCCGTCTGGTTAGCGAAATGTTTATTTAAATAACTATATATTTCTGATTTGCTAATTTCGAATGTTTGCCGGCACGAGGGGGCTCGAAATCAATTTAAATTAACATGTAGCAGGGAATATCAATTTCGTCTAAGTAAATACCGCTCAATTGTTATTTCAGCTCTTCATTTTCGTATTTATTTGCCATTGTCCTCGTTTTCTCTTCTCTATTTTTTTTTGTTTGCCATCTCACATGGGCACGGTTGAGTGTGCTTAGTGTTTGTAGTTAGTAGTTTTTCAATCAGCCTGCCACGCCCACACATCCACAATAACGGAAGCGCCACAGCAAGCTGGCTCAATGCTAACAATTGCCTTCCCATTTCTTGCTTTTTTCTCATTCTCCCTTTTAAATTTCCCCTAAGCGGAAATCTATTTAAATTGAATTCCATTCTTCGGCCCTGCAACTCATGCTGAGGTGCATCCTTGTGTTGGCAGCTCCTTGTTGAAGTTTTGAAAAGTTTTCGCTCGGCAGATCGCACTTTACGCATTGGGAATTATATTAAATCCTCGGATGGCATTTCCATTTCAATGGATAATCATTATGAGAGTGAGCTGCTGTTTCTTCTAGAGCTTCAGCTGCTTTTCTGTAGCTGACGGCACTTGCTGCCACACAGCATTGTTGCCATGGAAGCCATTTTGCAGCACATAACACCGCATACTAAGCACAGGCTCACAGAGAGAAAATATCAGAAACTTTTAGAGATTATTCACTTAAAACTCAACCATCATAGCTGTTAAATAATGTTTTGTATTTAATTTCTATACAAAATTAAAGTTTCTGCACAATTTGAATACCTTTTGCTGTTGGCTTATATTATTTACAAAATAAATGCATTTGAAGCATTAAAATTTATTAAAATCAATAAATATTTATACAAAGCCAAATAAATTCTATCATTAAGTGTACATACGATTATTTTGACTATGGTTTTCCTATCAAGAACTTTATTTACTCTTACAATTTCCCAGACAAACTTCCAAATTGAAATTCATCCTTTAGTTTTTCGTGTACAAATATACGGGCAGCCAGATCTTGGACCCACACATGCTTATGGATATTATGCATTTTTCACACATTTGTGTAGCATTTGATTGTGCTACGTCTAGGTGTAAATACTTGCCTCTGGCATTTGCACAATGTTGCACAACGCAGCGTATGAGTAATATTTATTCACGCTCTGCCTTTGTCTGCCTTGATGGTGTTTGTAAAAGTGTGTGTACGGGTGTGTTATGGTGTGTGGAGCCAGGGCATTCAGCATATGCCAAGCATAAACATAAGCAGGAAATTCATTTTTCATTTGTTTGCTAAGTTTTCGGAGCAAGTCCTGAGCGATGAAGTTGCTGCCGCTATCGCTGCTACTGGCATTGCCTTATAAATATTCATCATACGACGGCGTGCCCGAGCCGAGCACTTATTATACACAAATTAAGGCAAGAAATGCATCCTTCTTTTCTCTCTTTTTTTTAGATATTTTTGTTTGTTTTTTTGGTTCTATATAGTACGAAGCAGAAGGGGCAAGTCAGCGCCCGAAAAGAAATTTGAAATTCCAACTAACTCCCGAGGCGTTGAGTGGAAATGCATTGCAATTTGCTTTACCAAGGCAGTTCGACGGCCTTTCTAGCCGCAATGACACACAGGAAACAATTTAAATGTAAAACTTATTTAAATAAATTGTACTGCAATAATCTCTATTGACAAATTTTTCAACAATTTTTCTAGAAGCGTAATTTGCTTCTTAATTTGAATTCTGTCTCGATATTATTTATTCATCTTGGGTTATTCTGAAGCACAATTTCCTGTTTGGAACCAATTTTTTTCTGTGCTACTTCGTGTTGTTCATAAGACCATAAAACATCAGCTGTTTAACGCACGGCATTTTGCAAATTTATATCTTGAAAAGAGTTGCACATGCACCAGGAATATACTATACCATACAATATATATATTTAGTATGTGAAGTATGAATACATGGCAAAGTTTATGGCGTCGCGGATGCATATATATATAGTATATCGCATATATCCCAAGTCGAGTTGGGTCCTTGAGACGAGCCGTCTGCAGGCTGCCTCCTGCCTCTTGGCTGATGGCAAAGTGCGCGACTTGTTTTGGCAAGTGTTTTGCACGCCGTCGTTCCTACTGCCAGAAGAAGAGTTGAATGGCTCAGCGGCGATATGAATAACTTGGCTGGGATTTTGGGCTGTTATCTTGAGTCCTGGCTGATGCTCCTCTGCTAAAGTGGTTGGTTCGCTGGCAGCACTTTGAAAATATTGACTAGCTTGGGATGTAATATCAAACTACTTGAACAAGATATTCCGAAAACTTTCTAGGTTTAGCGGCGGCAGAAACAGGTGTCTTCCTTTATCTTAAACTGTACTCAGTTTGTTTTAATTTGACTGGAACATACTTAACATTTATGTAAAAAAAAGGAAAATTGATTCATCATTTATTTGTTAAGTTGACTAAAAGTTTAATTTATTATCATTAATTATGTATTTATTTTCTGCAGAACCTTCTGGGAATTTTTTCTTATTTACCTTTAAGAAAACAAAATATTTACAAATCTACATACTCATATGTTTTCACAATGACCAGGATTTAATAAGAAAAGACCTGTAATAAAATTGTTAAACATATGGTTTTACCATACCAATAAATCCCGATCTTTTTCATATATTCTTCCTGGATTACCTTATATAGTTTCATAAGCCGCTAGGCCCTCTCCTAGCCACCCAAGCACCAAGGCAAAAATATTGTCACACACCATAAACATTGCAAAATAATTCCAAGCAGTCAGTCAAGTCAGCCAATCTTATCGCCTGGGCTATTAACGCAGCAATCCATGGAAGCCAAGTTAAGACCGGGCAGAGCGTGCACGTGGCCACTTTGATGGGCAAGTGTCGACGTGGCATTATCAGTGTCAGGGCATCATCATCAGCAGGCTGTAAACTACGGGAACGGGCAGAAGTCCTGGAACGAGAGCGGGAACGATTCAAATCCAAACAAAATAACCACGACAAATGTTTGCACGTGCTTTACCTTGCCCCATAAAGCAGGACCAAAGCCAGAAGCCGCACAAACAAATCCCCCTGGTCTTGGGCCATTGGTATCTGGCCGAGTCCTGGCATTTAAGTTGTGCTTCTTGCCCAGAAAAAAAGAGAGCGAACAAAATCGTTGAGCTCCCGAATATAAACGCAAAAGTGGTTTTTAGGCCTTAAATTGGTTGTCCAATTTATGCGTTCCCTTGGGCGAGGGCTAGACGGAAACGAAAGCGAACTCCAAAACTGGAAATAATTCGGTGACTTCAGGGAACTGGGAAAATGCTATAGTGATTTTTTTGTTGTGATTCCCCCTTTTGTTCAGCTTTGTGGCTTTAATACACGGTAACAAAAGGGTGTGTTCCCGAAGAAAGAATATATAAAAATTAATTTATTCCGATACTATTCTTCTATGTATTCTATGCTATTTTTTTGTAGCTAAAGACTTCACTTTAGCCAAAAAATATCCTAGATTCGTTGTCCATTTTTTAAGAGCAGAGTACCAAGTGTTTTATAGGCGAACTGAGAGTTCTTCCATGTTTTTTTTTTTATAGATCGGTTACTAGTAAGCAACATTTCATGGCCATGCCTGCTGATAGCTTCTTTGCCAAGCGACGACGACCATGTCGACTCGGCTAGCCCAGAACTTTTGGGATTAGAAATGATTTCTTATGGCTTCCTGCCCCACACCGTCGTCTGGAATGCTCTCTGCCTTCTGCCTTTTGATTTATGTTGACATGCTGTGGTTGTTGTTCCCCGAACTCGCTCGCTTTTGGTGTTTTGGCTGAGGTTGTTTTTGGTATTGGGTCTTGGCTGGCTGTGGCCTGAGTTCGATTGCCAGGGACCAAGTGCACGCCTCAATGGTCAGGTGGTTGGCCCAAAAAATAAGCGAAGGAGGGAAGAGGACAGGGAAGGCAAGCAAAGGCAAGACGAAACCTAACCAAACAATTCTTGGCAAACACTTGGCCATTTTTCATGGGGTTCATTTCATTTGAGTTGCTTTTTATTGCCAGCCAAGAATGTCTTGAAGGTACAGTGGTATCTTTTTACCTTGCAGTGGAACTTAAAAGGCCAATGGAAATATTAAATCTGTGGCAGGCTTATATAGCTGAAAGCGTGGCCAGTTTGTTAGTCTTTAAAATGTAAAAATAAAAATATTGTACATTTTGTATTCATTACCCACTGTGCCGGTCAGTGCTCGAAGTTTTAGCCGAATTTTACGTGGCGTACGTTTTTGCGGTTCACCTCGGCTCGACTCCTTTTGGGTTTGGTCATCCGCCTTGCCGATCAGTTTCTTTGGCGACCTTCGGAATGCCTTCGAAATTTGTCACACAATTGGACACGCGTCGCGAGGAAGGAGAGCTCCGAAAGTCAAAATGGCGACCGGAAGTGGCCGACATTGTTGCATGTCCTCGTTGTTGGTGTTGTCAATCGCAACCGCATTACATGTCAATTACCGCATACTAAACTGTAAGAGGGCTTAGGCCAAGTGCGTCCAGAATGTCCTGATTGTGGCCAAAGACCACTTGATGGCCTTCCCAGTTTTACCACCCAGGCATTTCCCATGTTACTTAAACACAGGGAAAAAATTGAAACCTTTTCAAATAAATAAATAAAAATCAAAAGGATTCATTTTTTAATTATATTACACTCTTATACCATTCTACTCTTTGACCAAGGAAAATGATTTTTTATTTTTTGTCTTTTGACTTTATCTTTTACATAGATTAGACATTTAATTATCATTATAATATAGATAATCTTCATGTTCACAATTTTTCCGGTGCACCTTCTGCTCGGTGCCTAAAAGTCCCCTCCTTTTCCACCATCCAAACACTTAGACTGTTCGAAGAGAGTAGAATTTGTGGCACACGAGTTTAATTTATGGGGCTCGCAGCTATTTTGGCTGCCAAAGCGGAAGTGCTGCTGTCAATAAGGATTGGCAGTCAGCATGCGGGTTGGTTCAGCCTTTCCAGATCCGTCCTTTTCCCCTATCGGTGCCAATCCTTTTTTCCCCAAGTTCTTTTGCCGTTTGATAGAGATTGACAAATGCGTGCGTGTTGGTGACTTTTAAAAAATGTCTAAGCTGCTGCCGCTCGGCGAAAAAAGTGAAATGAAACGTGGAAAAGTGCGGTAAGAGCGTAACGGAGAACCGTAAATAATGCGCAAAATTTGTTAAAAGGACAAGCGTAATAAATCCTTTCAATGGCACTCACACACTCACCCAATCTCTTGATAACTTTTTAGTGACTGACTGATATTTCGTTAGTGGGGGGGACAGCTAAGAAATCCTTTTTTGCAAGTCGGAAAAATTAAAATTTATATCAAAAGTTGCTGCTGACTGATGGGGGATGTCAGTGGAAACTTCCTGCTCGGAAATCTTCATTTTGAGTGATATGAACGGGAAGTTATTGCCCTGATGGGTCGGTCTTGGCAAATGTGTCTTCCACACTTAGTAGGGAACCGCTCGAATTTGTTATGGTTCGCAGGATTTTATGACATGTGTACTTTCGGAACTGCTGAAATTGCAAATCTGTTTGTTGCCTTATAAATTCGAGGTACACAACAATTTCCCTTTGCCATGTAGAATTTAAAATTGAAAAAATCACGAATATTTACCTTAAGTTGAGTAAAAACTTTTTATGAACAGAAAGTTCGGCTGGCCGCTGGCTATTTGTTTTCATGCTTCACAGGTTTTTAGTATTATTAAATTTCAAATTTTGCCTGTGGATGTGAATCAGATTTATAAAGTTAGCTGAGTGAATTTAATTTACTTTTGTGAAATATATATATACCATTAATTATATATCGACTTATTACACTATTTGTGGTTTGTTTGCGGCAGACGAATTGCTTTAGGGACGTTTTTTCGCACCAAGGGTTTCAGCAAACAAATGCGGAATATGTTCCACCAAATTCCCTCAAAATATTTACATTTTCCACAGAGTTCTCCCTCCACATCGCTCTCACATGCTCCGTGCATTTTACAAGCTGTCAGATACTTATGCAACTATCTGGAAGCTGCCAATCCCGTTCAACGTTGAACTAGCGCTTTGCAGGTGCCTGTCCGTCATCGTCATCGTCAACGGGGATAGCCAACCAGAACGTATCCTGGCCAGGTGAGCCAGAGGTTAGCCGAGTCCCTATACTGGGCAAGATTTTTCTATTCTGAGTGCACTCAGAAAAATATAAATTAAATATTTCAGGAACATTTGAGTTTGAATAAAATAATATTTCATGGGTAGCTTCTATTTTCTTTAGGTATAAAACCCGTTTAGAAATATTGTATACACAAGTAACACGACTTCCTATTCTCCAAGTGCAAATTTTCTATCAGAAACATAGTATTTTACAAAATTTTGAGCGGATTCTGAGTGGCGGCGGCTGGTGGGTCCGTTGGTCTCTTCGTCGGTTGTGGCAGGTGAGGGCAACTTGGCCAACTAACTAACTAACTAACGGTCTAATGCATAATTTGTCTGAACTTTTCGGGGCCCCGACACGGTAAGGCGTTAAAGCCTAGGCGAAAACTGTTAGATTTGCTGTGGCTTTGTCCTAGTGCGGTAAGCCCAAAAACTTTCCCATTGAATTCCATTTCATTTTGCGGCTTCACTCCTAGATGTGTTCATTTGATTTGAATGCGAATGAGCCTCGGTAGCGTCTGCGGATGGAAATGGCTATGGGGAAAAAAGGCATAAAAGTTCGCACATGAACTTTTCCCTTAGAGGATTTGAGAGGTGGCAGTGCAGGCGGCATTAAAAACTCGGCTGGTCATAAAATCCAGGTGAACACGGTTCTAATAGTTCTCTCAGCTCTCAAGTGTCTGTGTACTATCTGCCTGTCGCTCATTCAACCTACACTTGGACTTTAATTGGGTCTTAAAATTTGTCTAAAATATTTACTTAAAAAAATGTAAATTGTAGAGTTTTACGCTGTGGATTTATAAATTATTTAACAAATGTTTAGGAATGAAAAGAAATATTTGAGTATATATGATTTTTAAGTAAGAAAAGTCTAACTTTAATTGAAATTCGTTCTCTGCCGCCTGAAATATTTAACTTTTCAGTTGCATAATTTTATTCATTTTATAAATACCCTGTTCTTTAACTCAAATTTCCCCGAGTGCATTCCTTCTACTCTCTGTCTCCTAATTTATGCGTATTTAATAGAGTTTTTATTGTTGTTTGCAGTTTTCTTGGGAAGTTTTCCTTCGCCTTTGATTGAATATTTATGCGTGCCTGACTCAGTCTCTCCCTTTTGCAGGCTCATATACATACATATGTATGTGTCCTTGTCGTTTTGATTGTATGCGTAAGTTTGGCTATGAAAATTTCTGGTTTACCCCAAAACTTGTTTTACAATTTTCCTAATGGTTAGGCCACTTGCAGATTATTCTGCCGGAGATGTCGGCTCGTGGCCGAATTTTGAGTTTGTGGTGGAATGGGTTTGTTCGTTCACCAAATTATTTGTCTAATCCCAGATTAGGTTTATTTTTTCGAATCGGGCCATGCCGAGTCACGTTCCTATCGCCAGAATCTAAATGCCCCCGAAATCTTTTGGGGTAATTGAAAACTTCCAAGCATCAGGAGCAGATAAACACACGCACACACTTATTATGCTGGCTTCAACTTACTTAGCAAACTTCCTGCCCCGACTCCAGGTTGGTGGCAGGAATGTCAGGTTACATTTACGCATAAAATTGAAATTACCAAAAGTGCGTAAGGAAAAATTAAATTTCCTCTTTGCAAATATTTGAAACTAATTATACCCAATAGACTCGGGAGCGGGTGGGGTGTGTGTACCGTTGCACAATGGCCGGAAAGATAGAGATACGTTGCAAAAATCAACTTTTTGATGACAA
>JAEIHY010015773.1:0-13455 GCA_018904565.1 Drosophila tsacasi | reverse complement strand
TCGACTCGGCTGTTTATGCTGATCAAGAATATATATACTTTATAGGGTCGGAAATGTCTCTTTTACTGCGTTGCAAACTTCTGACTAAAATTATAATACCTGCAAGGGTATAAAAAGTAGTAAATTAAATTTTTTAAATGCGAGAAAATATCCGAACAGTCATTTTATTTTATTTTTTCTTTGTATTTTATATTTTCTGACATCCCTAGGTACAGTTCATTTCTTGTGCAACCTAAATAGATTGACTTACCAAAAACTTGAGACACACTCATGGCAAAAGGCGCACCCTGATCGGGTTTATATTAAAATCCGAGCACATGTGCCGAGAAATATCCCACACCGCAACCTATTCAGGAGCCCAAAAAATAAAAAAAACAGAGACAGCTGCTCCATCGAATGACTGGGAATTAGTTTATTCCTCTGCCCAAGCAGACAGAATTAGGAAAAAACAGCAGAAATCGAAGGAAGCCCAAAGAGGATGTTAAAAAGGCTGGGCATATGGCCTAATGCCAAATAACCAAATCAAAACTAATCAAGCAGAAGTTACTGCAACTGCCGCCCACAGCTAGCAGGTGGCATCCGACTTTTACGGGGTCCGATGACGGGCTGGCGAGATGTCCTGGCCACAGTGAAAATGGTTTTAAATTGCTGCCTGATTGTCTTTCAAGTTGGCTCACACTTGTGGCGCAGCAACCTTCTCGACTGTGACTGAAATTTAATCAAGCGTTGAAATTTTTGCACGTACGTATTCCTTTCCTATTTCTATTTCTATTTCTATCATATTCAATGGCCGCTCCAATTTCTGGCTTTTGCCGCTGCCCCGCTGCTGTCCGCAGGAAACTCTTGGTCACATGTGCGACTCTGTCCGTTGTGGTCACAGTGGATTCTCGGCTCCACCTCCTTCCCGCTTCGAATCCCTCGAATTCTCTCCACTTGTGTGAATGGTCCCGAAACGAGCTCTGCGTTCGTTCTGGGGCAACAGTTGCCAAAGACTGTGACCTTCTTCTTCTTCAGGACCCCATCCGCCACCCAAATTTAGCTTTTTTTTGGTGGTAGTTGGCTTGGCCGCTTCATTAAGCTTTTTTGTTGCCTGGCAGCAAGCTGTGACGGATTCGAGGAGGAACTGGAGTTTGTTTTTGTGTAGGGATTCCCTGGGAGGGCGGTGGTTGGTCATGCAATAATTAACGCGAAAGTTTGATTCACAGAAACTTAACCTAATTTACACGAAGTTTTCAAACATAGAAATTTATATAAAGATGAGTATTTGGCTTAATATTTAACCTTTAATACTTTAAAAATGTTTATATTACTTTCTATTATATTTTAAGATTTTTTTTTAATTATATTTAGTTAAAGAGTTTGACAATGGGATTTAACTCCTGGACTAAGTCAGTTTGTTTAAAATGAAAAACCTTAACATGTAAAACAGAAGAAAACGGTTATATTTTAACTAAACATTATATTATATTATTGTATATTATAATATTATTTAGTATTATATTATATTATATAAATATTTTTCATATGTGCCTAAGATAATGTAAGTATATATTATATAAATATATAAATCGGTATTCTAACCTTTTGATATACACATAAGCGTTACATCGTTATTCTGTTTGATATATCGGATTTATTTCCATATATAAAGAGGTTATCAAAATTTAAGCAAAAAGAAAATAATCGACATGAAAGATAAATAATTTAAATACTTTGGTTTTGATAATTACCATATGTGGAATATTTCAGAGCCTTAGAATTTTGAGTCATCAAACTAAACAATATTTAGAATACTATATTATTAATAGTTTAAGTTTTTTCCTCTATTCCCTAATTTAATTTACATAAAATAATTTGAAATTATTTAAACACTTGCTATTCCTTCTGGTTTTCATAAATATTTATTGAAGTGCGTTTTGACTGTCGCAATTCCATTTGTCATCCATCGAAGCAGCAACATCTTGACTTTGTTTTAATATCAATTTGCCACAGTTGTTGGCCTCCACGTGATGTTCATTTTTCTGTGCAATTTGATTGCAGGTCACCATCTCCCAGCCCGACTAACCACCACCCCCAAACCTACCCACTCTCGAACACCCCCGTGGCACGCACACCCATATCCCCCCACACACACACAATATGTTGGAATTTCTGTTAATTTCGTTATTGAGACACGTTCGCACGAACTGCGGGCGGGCACAGCTTGCGAAAGAATTCCCTCTGCGGTGGCGGAGATGAACTGCAGCTGTCCGTCGCCCGGACGGAGAGGGGAATGTGCAGTGGAGTCAAGTTGCCGGACTAAACTTCGGTTCGGTTGATTGATGCCAGGGCGTGGGAGGTTGCAGAGAAGGATTAGGAGGAAGCTGCTCGATTGGCAAAGAAGCCACAGCAAAAGCTTGTGGTGTGTGCATATAATTTTATTTGCCGGCGCAGGAAAGAAAAATCCTTTTGGCTCCTCCATTTAGCCATCCAGCAGCCTCGGCCAATTTTCAGTGGCCGGAGGCCACAACAAAGCGACCGACTGCGAAGCAATTTATGAGCGTTTAAGCAGCCGTCGTGTTATTCAAGCAAATCAACTGGCTCTCTTTGGCAATTAATATTGCATTTCATAAACTATGCCCATTTGAGCGTAAAATAGTTGAGAAGCATTGGATAAACCAGTGGTTGGGATATTTAAAGGCATTTAATAAAGAAAGATCTAGGAGTGTACAGTAATTGGGCTTAGGCTTAAATTAAGGAAAATTAAGAATGCTAGAAATTAAAAATGAAAAATAACTTAATTTGGGAATTTAAGGTTTTTTTATTTATTTACATATTTAGTATTTGTATATTAAACTGTTGATTAACTGTTTAATTTAGGAAGAGATTAACGCATTTTCAAGGAAATAAATTAATACTTTAGAAGCATATGTCGCCAGGGGTTTGAGCAATAAAATAAACAGGAAACCAATACTTGTATTTAATATTAAAATTTGTATTTGTGTTAGAGTTCAAAATATAACATTAAATATAATATAATATGAGCTCTAAAGAGGTAATATAATCTACAACCTTTTGGTTTATAAATGTTTGTATTATTTGAAATACTTCATGGTGTTTTAAAAGTTTATACATTCGCTTTACATATTACATACACATTGTATTTGATACATTACCAAAAACGCTAAATTAAATTTAAAGTTATTCAACAGCAATCCTAATGCCTAATTCCCCCAACAAAATGCAGTTCATTTCCCCACTGACTCTTAATTGACAATTAAAACACTTTTGGCTGTGTGACTAGCATAGCATAACATTTTCTTTGATGATGCAACATTTCAAAAAAACAAGAACTGCACTTTTTTGCGAACGCAGCTGGCCGTGCGGCTGTGTGTGCGCTCAGTCAATAAATATACAATTAATGTGCAAAAATCAACATAATCAAATTACGACGGTTTGATTGGTTAAATTGAATTTATAATGATGGCCGAACCGTTTGCGCTGTTGGATAATCAGTTTAGCATTGTAATGCCAGAAAGTATCTGTGGCTCAATTCAAATTGTTCGCTAAACCAGAAACACGCAAAAAACACGGCGAACGAAATGAAATGTATGCAAATAAGTAAAACATTTATACGCATTAACACTTTAATCTGTGACAGGGCTGATTTTACACGCTCAATTGAATTAAAGATATTTGCTGAAAACAATTTCGGGTAAAAAAGCAATTGCAATATTTATGTAATGATCGCCCTGCCCCAGCAATAGTTTCGCATTTATTGCAGTTAACTTGTGGAAAATGTTAACATTTAATCAAATCAAAACAAGCTAACGAACCCAAACCCAAACCTGTATCCAAACCCAAGCGGGGAAAAATGCAATAAATATTTGATTGCTTTTAATGGCAGAAAAAAATATACGCAAAATGCAAATAAAAGTAAGTAAAAACATATGCATATAATTAGTAGCAAGCTAAACATTTGATTTTACCAACAAAACTTAACGAGGAAATGGAGTATAAATGGAATTAAAATCAATTTTTCACCGGCAATGAAATATTGACCTTAACCAAATACATTGAGAATATAAATATATATTAATTTTAAAATATTTTAATAATTGTATAAAGTTTTAAAAATATTTTAAATGTATGTAAAATAAGAAATTGTTTGTATTATTTTTAAATGCCACCTTATTTTATTTTTCTACCTAGAAACGGGGATATTGCTTCATAGTACAACATATTTATCTAATTGCATTTAATCCGTTAAGAGGAATTTACAGAAAATAAATTGGTTGACTAGGAATTCCTTACCGGCCGCAGGACAACAAATGAAGGTGGATTTTATGTTCTCTGGCAGAGACAAGTAAATCAAATTAAACTGGAATGTTTCGGTATGCAAGGCTACGACAAAATACTTTCCAACAGTCAACCCAACGACAACACCCACGACGACAACCCAACAAGGCACTGCGCCAGCCACATTCCTGTGGCTACTGCCGGTTCCCTAGGAGTCCTGTCGCCTTTTTCCCGGCAAATATCCAAATTAATAAAACATAAATATTCACAGTGCCGGGCGTAAGTTAACCAACAGGAGGACCAGTTGATTAGTCTGCCATGACAATGCCAAGGATTTTTCACATTCCATGTGCAAATTGATTCAAATATTGGCATTTAATTAAATGCAAATAGCACTGGCCCCTACCTGTCCCCACGCTGTCCCTTCCAGGCTTAAGGGGGGCCAAGGTCCTCCTCTGTGGGAGCCAGTTTTAAGAACTTCATTAAAATGCCAGCCGCCGACGTGGACACAGAGCTGGAAACCAAAACCAAATATTTCGTTCATTTCATTTTGTCAAATTTAAATGCCCCTTGACAAAAGCTTTTGCGCTCACCCACACTCATCGAAATATTTTCAGAGAAGCAGGTGTACACTGAAAATAATTTAATGAAGTCATTGGAAATTGACAACAGTTTGGGGAACTCCTCGAATTTAAATCGTTACTTTTACCTGGCTTTATTTTGAAAGATTTTAATTGTATTAAGTCAAACATAGGTCGTTTGTACAATAAAGGAAAGGTTTTTGCATGTATATTAAAAAATATAATTTTTAACAGCATTTGTTTAATATAGTTTAAATATATTTTATATGATGATATATTTTAAATATTAATTATAATTAATAAATAATATAAATATTAATTATTAGAATTATAGATTATGTGTGGGTACAAGGTCTAAGACGACTGACTTGATCCGTATAAATGAAGTTAGGTTTATTATGATGAACACAGAAAAAGATGTTGTTTAAAAACCAGGAACAGATTATTAATAATATATGTATGTCTTTTAAAATCCAGTCTATTATCTTAAATACACTAATTATTCTTAATGATTAAATTTAATATGTTAATTGGTTTCAAGACTGTGTCTCGCTCTATTTATACTTGCGACTTTCAGTTTCAATTCCTGTTGCAACCTTTAAAAAATATACTGACATTAATAATTATATTAATTATTAAGTACAATATTATTAATTACTATACAATTAAGTAAACTTTGTTGGCAATTTCTCACTGTGCTGAGTTTATCCCTTCGGCCCCACCCTCCGCATTGAAGCCATGTAATTGTTGTCCGTCTGGAGCAGCCCTGCAGTTATTTGCATTCAAATCGCAATTTTTGTCTCATTAGAAAGTATGCGGTGGGGTGAGGATTGAGGGGGGCAGCAAAAAGAGCTTGGCCATCACATTCTTGCCCTCGAACATTCAGACATTGTCGACGTGGCCAACGACGCTTAAGTGTCCCAAAGTTGTGCCGGCCGCAGAGCTAAATGAATGCCAACAAGTCGAGTTCTCGGTCCTAGAGGGTGAGTCCGAGGCGGCCCCTCTTGGTTGGGGAGGAGGTGACAAGCCAGTCGTTATCGCCCCAGGGCTTTAGTTTAATTTCACTTCAATTTTCATTGTACAATTTTCGCATTTTTCGATATGTCTCCCAGATTTTACGGGGGGAGATGGCTTGGTTGGTGGGTTGGTCTTGCTAAGGGTTGCTGCTTTGCAAACTGATATTGCCTTTTAAGTAAATCAATATCAAATGCCTGGGATTTAAGTTTGCCAAGTCACAGACGAGGGGAAGATACGGAATTTGTTGCCCACAAGAGGAAATTTTCATACTCTTTAAGAAGTATTTAATATGACTTGGAAACTTTTAACTATAAATTGTAATTCAATATAAAAACATGTATTTCAAATAAAAAAATCTCTGGATCAAGGTGGGGTTCTATATATGTATATGAGACAGGTATTTAATGTTCTTTTTGTAAGAAAATTGAGAATTATGAATGAACTTTAGAAGTGTAAAAATAAGGTTTATAATTCATAATTTATTTATATTTCATTTTTCTTTTATCTATGCATATGCAAATACACAAGTCTGAAGATTAAGGTCGCAAAAATCAAATATTTATTTTCTGGTAGCGACAAAATATAAGTATTTCTGTTTTATGCCAATCCAATTTATGACTTAAAGCTTAGCTTTTAAGAATCTGTAATTATTTAAACCATTGTTAAGTATCTAATATTTTGTTGGAGAACTTGCTATTTATAGGACCTATTGAAGATTGTTCATACCCTTAGATAGGATATGAAAAAATAAAGCATCTAAAGCAATTGTTACCACTGGCTTCATCAAGCAAATTTTGCGATGATGAATGAAAAAATATTCTTTCAATTCCCTGTCTGTTTTTGTTTTCACTTCACTTTATTTTCGCCGTCGTAGTATATTTTATGTGAGCGTTTTTAATTTTGCAAAGTGAAAAGCAAATTTGTCACATTTTCTCTCTTTTCACATTCTGTGTTATTGGATTGAGCCGCATTTGATGAGGCAGCGGTGGCCAGAGAGACAGAGAGTGGGATCAAGTCGCGGCGGGGTTAATGTTAATGCTAATAAATTATACGACAGCCTTCAAATTGAAATCCAGCGACGACAACTCAAACGAATTTAATTGAAAAACTGTTTTCCGCCGCTCGTCGCGTTTTGCATATAAATCAGTGAGCCAAGTGGGCGGCACCCGCTGCACCAAGCACCAAGCACCGAGCGTGTAGAGGAGTGTTAGGGGGTTAGCTGGCAGCTTGTCGAGGCTGTTTGCCAGCCATCCAATCCAATCCAATCCCATACCATACCAGTCCATCCAATCCAATCCCGATGTCCAGGGCAGAGTCGCGGCGAGTTAGGCGCTCGCAGCTCACAAGCTCACATGTTCTGCATTTGGGCAAACAAACGCGACTCGCACAGGTCACTGCGTATTCAGAGCAAAATCTGGCCCCGTACACAGGGAGAAGTTACCGGAGAGCTTGATTAAAGGGGAACTAGTCATTAGAGGTAACACCTAAGTGACGGAAATGTCTGATAAATTGAGCTGTATGTGATAATTAACTTAAAGCTCTGACTAGCAAGTCGTCGAATTTCTATGAACAGTCTCCATTGGCACTCGCAGAGCATGCACTCTGTAATTTACAATTTTAAAGCTTTTTTATTTTCAAAATATGTTTGACTATCCTCATATCTTCTTCTTCTCTGGACTTTCCAGAGATTAGGTCCTAGTTTTGAAACCAAGCGCTTCTAATTGATTTGTGTTTCTGAAATATGTATATAAAATACATTCCACTTATATATAAAATATTCTATGTTAAGCCCTCATTTAATAAATATAAAATCCAATTTATTTTTCCAGTGTTTTAATGTACATTCGTTCTTTAGTGTGTGCGGGGCGTGTGTGTGTCTGTGTGTTCGGCTGCCACGCCTCGTTCGTGTAAAGTTGCCGGGCTCTTTCAATTAGCAATTTGTCAGCTGAATCCAGCGCTCAGGCCATGCAAATTATTCTCTAAAAATATATACGAGCTTACACATATGCAAAATCCTCACTAGCATGCGCTTCCATACAAATCGGTTGTAATTCAATTATAAACTAGAAAAGCGGAAATAAAAATATATAGGCGTACGTATAAACATTTCCATAAACGAAATGTCCTTGCTCCTGCAACTGGAATTTATTTTAATTTGTTTGTTTTATTTTTTTGTTAGTTCAAGTTGAGTTATAGCTGTAGGTGGATGCATGAACAAGTCAAATATGCAGGAATTTAATTAAAAAATCTCCACAAAGCAGCGATTTTTAATTTAGTGCCAGGGTGTTGGGGAACAAAACCCGTCTATTGAAGTGACCTGACTGCAGATTAAGCCAATTTTAGTTTAAAAAGGTTCCTGGATCCTCAATCATATTTTTTTGTTTCAACTTGGATCATCACGACTCTAAGGGATATTGATATACACATCGCATTTCAACTGAAGTTACATAATCGTTTGGGGATTGTATTTTAAAATGGAGCCTATGAAAAGCTCTGTCATAAGTCTTTTGGAAAGCGGATTATACCGAAATGAAAATTCGACAGCGAGGTAAGGCAAAAAGAAATTAAAAACATATGCATATGTAACAGCTTTCACCAAAGTTATTCATGTATAAAAATACCATAGATTTAATATTATTTAATACACGCATCACTTTTGTATGAACAAGAGTTGAATGAATGGAATTTAATTATCGCTGCTACAGTGTGTACTTGAAGCGATTAGTAATATTATACATATATCTTTATTCTAAAATGAGATCGTGGCAGCAAAATTTATGAAATTAAATTAAAATATCAACAACAACTAAACCGGATTTTTTTGTTTATGTTTAGTAAAGAGAAGAATGTGCTTCAGCATCTCTAAATATATTTAATTTGCATATTTAAATAACAGTACATTCTTCAGAAAGAATATTTTGCTTTAGAGGATTCTGTTTTTTTTTTTTTAATAAAAATTGTGAATCATTCAGATTCTGTATTTCACTATTTTAATATTTAATTGTGTTCTTATTTCAGTTTGATTACTTTTATTAATAAGTTATTCATATTAATATGTAATATAATTATAAACATTAGAGTTTTAGAGAGTTTCTCATTAATGTAAACCTTTACTTTTATATATATAAATATAGTTAATTAATTAGTTAATTATAAATAATACCTACAAGACTTTAAACCAAATATAAAGGAGTTTATCCACTTATCGTTGGACTTAAACTCTACGCTAATTCACAGCCTGACTTATTTTAAACTTTTAGTTGGCTATATGCCCTGGCAATAATGCATATTCAACTTCATTGTCGGTTGATAAAGGCGATGAAACTAGATAGAAATCGCCCACCTGCCAGAAGTCAAACAATATAGCTACGGAAGTAGCAAATAAAATTCAAATTTGTGCCAAAGAGTTACGCAGCAAGAGAATTCTGAATTTTCCCCTATTTCCCATGAGTTGATTTCAAAACGCTAATGTGTTGCATGAGCGTGTATAAATATATATATATTTATAAAAGTGAGTGAGTGTGTGGGAAGAGCTTTATGGGAGTTCGCCGTGTGTTGGCGGTAATAAATTTCACCCCATTCCCCTGTTCTCTTCGCGCCATTTATGCCTTCCATTTTGCATTTATTTCAGCTTCCATTGTATGCTCTCCGTGTCTGTGGGTGTATTTATGAGTGTGGGCGTGTGTGTGCCATGTTGGAGTGCAATATTATTATGCTAATTATCTTTTTGGTATTTCAATTGAAGCTACAATGCATCTGCTGAGACTTGCTGCGCCTGTCAGTTGGGAAAGCATTTATTAGCTGCTAAAGTCATAATTCTGAATAAACGAAAAAATATGAATAAGGAAAAGGAAAAGATTTAAATGCGATACGCTGGATGGAATATAAAACGAGCAGAGGAAATTAAGGAAATCGAATATTCACGACTTTCATAAATGAAGATTTACGACAGTGGCTTCTTTGACTTAAGTCGTTTTTTTGTGGGTAATTATTTATTAAAAAGAAATTATTGTCTTATAGAATGGGGGTAAATAAAAATGATGCAAATTCGAATGATTTTAGGGAACACATTTAATATTTCTTATGGTGAGCAGTGAAAATGACAGAATACATTGGTAGTATTTCGATTTTTTATAATTAATAAGTTATTAATAATAACTATAGACTGAAATTGTAACCACAATGATATTATACTTTCACATCAATAAAACAATCATTTAAGATTCAAACATAATTTGCACAGGCCAACAGTTTGAATTACTGCTTTGCTGGATATTTTAAAACTTTATTGGAATTTCGTCTGGACCAAGGACATTATCGACGGAAAATTAAGCGATTGAAAAGGGATACCGATTCGATTCAGTGGGGATTTTTGTGGCCGAAAGAGGGACTGGCTTTAATGGGAAAAACGCAGCTGCTTATTAACAATAATTTCCCCAAATGTGCGGTTACGTTTAAGCCAACAAACGCCAAAAACGCCGGGCATTCCGTATCTGTGTGCGTATTTACAATTATTAACGTGTAACACCCACACAGGGACAAATACGCACAAATACAGACAGGAATGTGTGGTGGGGCAGGAAGAACAAACACGAAGTGGCGGGCCAATACAACATGGCTTACACATATTCCCTCGGATGCGAATGTGGCAACAAACAGCGGCGACAAATGTGCGAGGGGTGGCGGTAATAAGGCCATGTTTGTGGGGTGAATAATGATAAATGGCTGGGGGAGGAGTGGGAGGTGGTGCTGTAGCTGCTGCTGCTGTTGCTTTGGGCCACATTGTTGCTCCTTTCGGCCTTTGCTGGGCAATTAAATTAAACTTAACACTGCCCGTGGTCCAAACGGTGGCCAGAAGATACCAATGGCAGCTGGTGGTGGGCGTGGCATTGGCAATCAGCAGTTACAGCGGCTAATTATAAGTATAGACTGGTTTAACGACGCTCCAGAGACTGGACGGCTCAATTACATTTCAATAATATATATTGGGCCGCCCAACACTGTTTTTGTATGTAGCCAGCCCTGCATCTTGTTAATTACTGTGAGAGATATAGACTGAATTGTCAGTGTGAGAAGTTGGTTGTTTCGGGACGAGTAAAATAAGTGTGAGTTAATTCAAGGGCAAATACTGCATTTATTTTTTTTGTTTGTTTTGCTTAATTTGATAGTAATTTGGCGTTAAATTATTATTATATTTAGAGGAATTAGTAATGAAGTGTAGATTCTGAATTTATGAATGAAAAGTTACATTGGATAATAACATTGAATTTTTTAACACAATTAGGAGGAAAAAAAACGATTTTAAAATCACTTAATAGGGAATACTAAATAATGTAACAAAATAATAGATACTAAGGTAAAAATGTAAGGAACTTCGAGTGGCATTAATAAAAGTTATTTTATACTTCTAGATGCATATTAATCTCAAACGATTTGAATGCATTTTAAATATATTTTAAAAACGCATAAGGATCCTCTCGTTTTCAATCAAAGTTACACAAACTATTCATTGCAAATTGGACATTTTGGTTTACAAATCTTACATAATTATTTGTCCTTGTTACACCTTTACTTAGTAATTTTTTCTTGCAACACTTAATCATAATCACTGCCGAAAACTGAAGGCCAAAGCTAAGCTTCAAATGAAATAAACTTAAGCTAGGTACCTATGACTAGCATTAAACATGTTTGCGGAATGAGAACGGCCGCTTTATGTGGGCAATAAAGGAGCACTCGACGGTTGTTTAACGATCCGAACATAGTGCCTGGGAGGTTCCCAAAAAAAGGTCGGAAAGGAATTGAGCAAAACTGAGGTATGCTAAGCTACAGCAGCAGATCGTTAGGGAGCCATCGGCAAGTGCACTTTGCTGGAATAGTTCATGGCACATGCACGACGGCAAGGAATGGAAAACTTTACGGCTTTGGCACGAAACTCGGGCCTCGTAATAATCATAAGTAATCTAAATTCACAGTTATGTATTGTCTGGCTCCCACAATTCCGGCAAAAACCCGCACACTATGCGACTGGTCTCTGAGTGCAATTGTAAAGTGCACGGTTTTATAGCTTACTTTTTCGGGCCCATCTTCGTGCCTGGCTTGCTTTGGGCCATTCCCCATTTTTACTTCTGGCCACAACACACAAAAGCGTAATTTACATTTATGCTGATGATAATGATAATTGCTATCGTTGATTCTTTGTAATCCGTTCCATGCCAAAGGCTTTTTGTTGTCGTCGCTGTTTTTCTTTTTGTTTTCGGGGCCGACACGCGTTCTTGTTTTTAATTAATTAATTTCCATTTTATTATGTAGCTATTTTTGGCCATTATTATTTCATTGCATATCAGGCCGCAGCGTTTTTAAGCCTCCGGTTTTTGTGTGTGTTTATTTTTTGCCCGTCCAACATATGTGTTTATTTTTCCGGTTTCCATTGTTGACCTTATTTTATTTCTATCAAATTGATATGCGTGAAATTTTCTGCATCAACAGCATCAAGATTGATTTAATTGGAGATTTCTGATTTCGTAAATACCAATAGTTCAGTCTGGATACTTTTTCGCGCAGCTTGCTATTTGAATGAGAGCAAGAGTATCTGTAATTCGCAGTAATCGAAAGGCAATCGGGAAGTATTTTCAATTTTTCATGATTCCTGGATTGCAGTAAAATTTCTATAGAGAAATGTTTTTAATTATAATACACGCATGCAAAACAACAAAAAAACAAGCGTCTCTGAAACATCCTGGCTGAAAAATGTTATGAATTATGTACTGTGTTTTAGCAGCTTTAAAATGATTTAAACAGGCATAAATTAAGAAAGCTCTTTACGGCTAGCTCACCTTTAAGTGACATTTATTATTGAGCAAAGTGCTGCAGCTGGAAAAGAAGTTTGTGGCAAAATGAATTGGCGCACATTAAATTAAGTCTTTCAAAGCAAGTCCCAAATAAATAGTATGCAATTTATCAGCCAAGGAAATAAATAATGCACTTAGCCCAGAATAAAACTAGTGGCTCAAAGGAGGCCGAAATGAAATTTCACCGAAACGCTCCAAAATGCAGCAGCCAAACCGAAGTTAAACAAGCAAATTAACATTTTAAACACACTGCCAGCACGAATCCATGATGCCCACAATTCCATGTTCATTTCCTGCGGCCGCCGCCTTTGCTCTTCAGCTTTTGTGCTTTGTTTGAGTTTGTTTTGCCATTGTATCTGTATCTGTATATGTCTATGTATCTGCTGCTGCAGCTGCCACTGCTACTGCATTTGTATCTGCATCTAAGTCATGTCTGTATCTGTTTACCCTTGCAGTCAAAGGGCTGCCTGCCACCGGTCTCGTTAAAGGCAGGCGGCTAAAATATTTGCTTAGTTTTAACGTTAATGGAAATTTAATGCAGCCATATAAATCTCTGGCTGCCAGATAGTGCAGGTCTATAAATTCGCAGGTGAACACAAATCTAGGTAACGATTTCAACAAAGTCTGAAAGAGAGAGAAGTAGTAAGAGGTAACTTTTAAATTCTATCTTAAATTCGTTAACTTTTTATTGAAAATATATTAATGGTTTATTGTAATTAAAATTTTATTCA
>JAEIHY010015763.1:0-36839 GCA_018904565.1 Drosophila tsacasi | reverse complement strand
TCACTGCGTTGCAAACTTCTGACTAAAATTATAATACCCTGCAAGGGTATAAAAATGCGATTTTCGGGAAAACGCGCTTAGAGATAGCAGAAATGCACGAAACGTATGGAGATGGCTATCTTTCGGGCTTCTGTTACCCATGAAGGAATGCGAATTTTACAAAACCCTTTCTATGGCATATTCCTCAGATCCTCTATTATTTAAAAATAAAAAAATAGAATTGTTAAGTAGAAGGCCCCCCTAATTTAAATGTGCAGAAATTTATTTGATTTATGAGGACTAAATCAGATGATTATAAATTGAGATATCGTTGAGTTTAAATTGTATAAGCTAAAATGGTATAAAATTATGCAATCAATAAATAAATATTTTAAGTAAAGACCAAAACAAGTTAATATTATAGTTCTTTTAGCATATTACAGTTTCATATTTCCCAGAGTTAATCCCTTGTAATTATTATCAGCATCAGTTAGGATTATGAGACGGCTGTCATAGAAACATCAACGTCACCAGGGGTCTTGAAAGCTTCATTTCCCGAATAATCCCGAGTTCTCTAATGCCTAGTTGTGTGTGTGTGCAGAGGGCAGAGTAGGGAAATCGATAATCTTGGGCGGATCGGGAAGTGAAAATAGAAAATGTGCGCAGTTGGCAAAAATCTGATAATGACGACGACGCCGATGATGTTGCGAGGGGGAGTTGGCCGGCCGTCCGTCCATAGTTTCCTTTCCCTTCACTCGGATTAACTCTCTTTTGTTACCAACTTTATGGTATGTACCCTTCTCTTCTCTACCCTCCCCTCCTCTCTCTCTCGCTCTCATCATCTTTGTTTTGCTGTGTTGTGACCCAAAAAGTAATGAGCAAAAGAAGAAAAGAATTTAAATTTTTGCCAGCGAAAGAAAACCAGAAAGTTCCATTAACAACAAATATTTTTTGGCAGCCTCCATTTCTGTGTTCTCTTCATTTTTTTTTAGAAGGGGGTTCCGAAAAAGGAGGGGGAAGCTGACCAGGGAAGGGGGGTTAAAAGGGGTTTCATTCGATTGCGAGCGAGCATTCTTTGAAAAGCCAGGGCCATCAATCACTCAAAAAAAAAAAACAGTGGCGCTTGCAGTGGGGGAATTTTCATGGATTTAAGTTGTCTAACTTCACTTTTTAAATTTTATTTTTTTATATATTTTGGGTTTTCTGCGTTTATTTTTTAAAACAAATTAGTTTTTGTGTATTTTGTGTTGTTGGTTTTAAAAGATTACTTTTATTTATTCATTGCTTAATTTTCCACAAGATAAAAGCCCCCTTGAGATCACAAAAAACCCCTCGATGAAATCCTGCGCCCGTCCATTGCAAACACACATATGAAAATTGCCGAAAAGAGAGTAAATGAGAGCTGGCACGAGCAACAGACAGAGAGAGAAAGAGAGAGATATGCATGCTAATTCTGTTTCGAGTTCGAAATGAAAACGGAGCGAAGCTCAAAACTTGGAATCAGAATTGGAATTGGGATTGGGATTGGAATTGGGAGCTGTGAAAAGAGCGGTGCGAAATCATAATGGAAATCAAAAATAGCAACAACACATACACAGACATACCACGAACATAAAACGAAGTGTGTGGAAAGAAAAGCCACAAAAATGTGCTCAACGAAGACGGGGGGAAAAAATTCAATTACATATTGACTTTTGTTTTTGTTATTGGTGGGCTTTGAAATGGATTGGAATTTTTCGTGTGTGTTTCTTCTATGTGTATGTGTTGTGTGTGTGAAATCACGAACTCCAAACTTTGTTGTTGTTGTTGCTGTTTTCGAGAGGGGTGCGGCGGCATAAATTTTCACTTTGCCAGTGGAATAACAACAAAAGGCAAAGAGTCTTGCCAAAAATACAAACACACTCACACACACTCACAAATTTCGAATGCCAAACGGGTTTTGAAACTCTGCTTCTTCTGCCACCTTCCTTTCTTCCTCTTCTTTCTTCCCGCTTTCGGCAAAATATTTTCTTCGTCATGCGAGCGCCGAAAAAAGCGTTGAAAAAAATTTCCAACTTTTATTGTTAATTTCTTTGAGGAGGGCAGCTTTTTTTAAGCTCCTGCGCGGGCGTCGGCGTCGACAGAGGCAAAGCGTTAGTGGGAACACTGCGAGAAAGTCAAGATCGTTCTTTAGATCGGTTACTCTGTAAAATAAAGTCTATATTTTGAAAGAAACAAATTTAGTTATTAAAAATAAATACTAATTGTAACATACATAATTTGTTTAATAGTTTTGAATATTATTTTGAAAAGTAAAAAAGTTCATTCTATTTGAGAAACCTTTCTGAACGAAGAAAACTCTATAAGACTTAGACCAGATGTCAAAATTTTTATTACTTGCTTGTATTATTTAAAAATAATAATAATAACGGATACTATATTTTGTAATTCTTATTTCAATTTAAATTCAATACAACATGTACTACTACATCTATTTTTATATTTTTCTTATTTACATTTTGTATTGTCATGATCAATCAGGTCTAAAGCGATCCCATTTCTTCGCGTGCAGCAGCATTATTATTGTTCTTGTTTCTTGTGTAATTATGGTCTTGTGCTGACTTTTTTATATACTATATTTGCTCAAATCGAGTAATCATTTATATTTAAGCATCAAAATCAAGTTTCTGGCAATTGCTAATGCAAGACAGACAAAAACAAAATGGGCAGAGATTTATACGATTGTACGCTTTGTGTTCACTCTTTTTTTTGCAGGTATGCTTGTACATTGACGATTTTATTAGAAAGTAGCAATTGGCAAAAACAAACAAATATGCAAAAGGCTAAATGCGAAAAAAAAGAGTGGAACCATAAATTGAAAGTTTAATCTCTTCCGACGATACCTTTCTACACTTCCCCACCCGGGAATTTTAATTGCCACGCTAAAAATATTTATTTCTTATTTTTAATTTCCAAAACATGGCTTATCATTATTTCTTGTCATTATTTTTAAATTAATCTTAAAGATGGACGATTAGATAATGTTGAATAAAACAAAAGTATGGACAAACATTTAAAAATAAATATGGGGGGTCATAATAACTTATTAATAATAAGATACAACACACACATCAAAAATACTTTTTAGAGTTTCAACAAAGTAGAATGTGTTATTATTTAATACTTAAAGGGCGAGCTAAGCAATTAAAATGGCATTCACAACTCTCGCTTAATTTTTAAAAAATTTAAGAATTTTACAGTACTTAAAATGGTAGATAATTTAAACAATAACACAAAATATTTAGTTTTTAGTTTTTAAAACTTGTGTTTTGAAAAATGGCTTATGTTTTATGGAACTTTCAGGAGAACCTTCACCGGCGGCTTCGATTATACCGAAATTTGACATTGAACAAAAAGTAGACAATTCAGAATATTTGAATTAAGAATCTTAGAAAAGATTTTCCAACTTTAAAAAATTTATACGATCTCGGAACCTTTTTGGCTAAAATCTCCGCACATAAATAAGAAGATATGTATGTATGTACATACATAAATATAACTAAGTACATTATTTTCTTATGTGCCTGCCAAAAATAAAAACAAAATCATTTTCTTTGCCTTTTCATTTAGCACGACTTCCTTTCCCCATTGCTTCCTTCTCCACTCTGCGTCTTTTTCCCTCCATCACCGACTGCCTCTTTTCCAACCGGACAGTTGCAAAAAGCAATCAACTGTATCGTCGCCCGTCGCCCGTCTCGCTCGCACCAACTGCGTCTAGCGCACGAGCGATCTTCGGTTTTTCGAATGCAGCAGAAAGAACAACAAAAGCAGAAACTTCGTGCTTACACACACACACACAAGCTCAGTTTTTTTTCGACTCTTATTCTTTGCGCCTCGCACAAAACTTTTTTGCAGCGATTTTTCAGAAACAAACGGCAACTCTCAGGAATAAAATCGTCGTCGCTCCGCTCGTTAAACTTTCGTTACCCACCCACGCAAAAAAAAAAAAAAAACAAATCAAAGCTAAACAATTTGTTCGCTTCGCGCATTACATAAAATATATATTTGAGGAAAAAACTGAGTAAAACAACAGCTTTTTGTGTTGAGTGTTGTAGGAGGAAAGTGCACAACTATAAATTATAATAATTAAAGTTCACTATAGATAATAATTCACGTTAGTGTTTGTGCATATGTGTGTGTGTTTGCTGCCCCCCGCTCCTGCGCGTGAATGAGAGAGGGACGGCGAGAGGGGCGCTACGTGACCGAGTTGCAATGAAAACTCCAGTGAAAATTCAGGTGAGCAATTGTCAAACGACGTGATGTTATGTAGCACATTATCTTGCCATATCTCTACTGTTTAGGGGTCCAAAGATCTGTATAATTTATGTTCGCACAGGGAGGCACTCCTAGAATTGTCTCCACTCGATCAATTAGCATTTGGCGTGTAGAATTTCGCACTGAAATGTTAATTCTCCAGTGCCGAAAACCGTTAAGAATTAAGGTACATATAAGGTGCATAATTTTTACAAAATCAGAGATTAGAGAGAGTGCGGAAAAACGAAGGCGATGAAGTCATGCTGGAAGCCAAAAATAAATCAACGGCGGCGAGGAGGCGGCCGATCATAAAAGCAAAATATATTTTGCGCTTTTTAGTAGAAAATGCACATTGCATACAAAACTATTGCCCTCGCACTCGGACACACACTCAAGTGCAACGAAAGAGCGGGAGAGCTGCTGACAGTGAGCCACACAGGAAAACAGAGAGAGAGAGTGAGAGCAAGAGGGAGAAAGGGAGCGTGAGAGTGAGAGATTGTGCTCGGCAACGGTAATTTCTAGCATTCGGCTTTGGCGAACATTATGGCTTCGCTTTGCCAACAACAAAATCTCGCCCCTTTGGTGGGAATCACAAAAAACAACAAAAGTTGGGACTGCGAATGATATTTTCGAACTCCACCACATAGAAACAGAGTTGCCAACCAGCTGTCGTTTTGGATATGATTCTATTCTAAATTAGTTGGCTTAACAATGGACTTTTGGTTTATCTTAACTGTGTTGATCACAGAACATTATAAAATCATTCATTAACTGTTTATAGATGTACCGTATTTATATTTAAGATCACTAACGTGAACTGAAGAAATTTATAGGTATAACATGTTTCTGGATGACAGTAATTTAGACTTGGTTTTTGATAATTCAAACAATATTTTTGTCGATCTGTTAAGTTAGCAACTCTGGTTGGCAACTCTGCACGGCAAGCATACAAAGCACACTTGCACACACGCACACTGACACAGAAGAAGAGGGAGAGACAAACAGACGACGACGTCAACTCATTTTTCGAACTCGCACTAGCTCGTTTCTGCTTTCGGCTTTCGAACTCTGCTTCGGTTCGGCTTCGGTTTTCGGCCGTTGCTGCCTGTTTCTGTTTCTCTGCGCCTCCACTTTTCGCTTTTTCAGTCGTCAGTTTTTCTTCAGTGGCTCCGCGTCCGACATTTTCAGTGTGGTGCGTTGCTTGCTGCCTACTCTTTTTCTTTCTGCTCCCAAGCAGCGGGAAAGGAAAATACATACACATACACGGCCACATCCCCACATGCAGTAAAAATAAATTCAACTTTATTGCTTTTCCCGTCGCGTTATCGTGCGAGTGTGTGTGGATTGGAAAAGCAACACCAAAATTTGATATGTGCAAAGTTTGTTGACGACTACGTGCTGCCTGTGATTCTATTTCGGTGTGTATAATTGATAGAAGTACAAATACAATTTGAAAAGATCAAGAACAAAAAATATGGTACAATAACACTGAAAACATAATGAAAATAACTCTGCCTTGAACTGTACTTGGCAATTATCTTCGTGTGCTTGAGCGTGTGAGTGTGTGCGTGTTTTTGCATATCAAATCAATATTTCCAGTGGTGTTTCCATCGATTTTTCCATTGCGGAGAAAGCTCTTCACAAACGACGACAAATGTATGTGGAGAGAGCGAGAGAAAGAGAGAGAAGAGAGCTTTCTCGGAAAATGCAGCGCTCAAGTAAATGACGGACGATTTTCATTAACTTACAGAGGCACTCATATACGGACACTGGCTCACTTTCCATGCAAATGAGGTCAAGTGTTGCAGTGGGGAAATGTGTTTTCCCGCCTGCGTGGGTGTGTGAATGAGTGTGTTACATAAGCTTTTTTCCTAATTGCGGAGAGGCATACCAGTTGAAAGCTTGTGTAAAATTAAAGAAATAAACAAAGGGCCTCTAGATACAGAACAATTAAAAATCAAAGATTGCTGTTCGCGAACTCCTAGAAAAAAGCACGTTTTTCACTTTGCTAGATTCCCGAATGTCTCGGTGGCCGCCATCTTGGTTTTTCCCCCAACGAGTCGACATAAAAATATGTGCGCTCTCTTTCTCTCTCTTTTACTCCCTCTCGCTTACTTTTCGTTTTTATGTTTGTTCGAACGACGGAAAAAAAAAACGACAAAAAACAAGCGTGAAATTTTCTCTGCACTTTTCACACATACATAGAAAGAGTGGCGGCGGATAGAGAGCCCGAGCAGCTCGAGAGAGGGTCGTCAAGTTGGCGCTCGCTCTCTCGCATCCCCTTCTCTTTCGCACCACCGACCGCCCGCCACATATTTTTCTGTTTCCACTTTGTGCTACACTTCTACTTGGCCGCCGTTATTGTTGTTTTTATTTTTCTGTCTGCTCTAGAGACACGTTTACATTTTCATTTTTCATATTTTCGTCTCTCTTACGCTCCTTAATCTTTTGATGTATTATCGAGCAGAGCAGTGGCAACGTTGCCAAATTTCGTCTGCGAAAACTTCGACAAAAGTTTCATTTGTTTACATTCTACGCACATGTGCAGAATAATAACAATAATATAAAGAATATCTCGCTAAAGAAAAAAATTAAAGCTTTTGCGCAACAAGTGTAGAAAATGCGAAATAGAAGGGGCGACAAAGAATAAAAGTGCCGAAAACGCAGAAACGGGTTGCTTTTCGTTTTCTTTAATGCTTTGTTTACCATTTCGCGTTTCGCACTTATTTCTCGAGTCATCTGATTTTAAAAACGCCAAATGACCTTGCAGTTGATTTCTGACCTACAACACGCGTGCCAAAAAAAAAATTGTCGCACTTTTTTTTGCGCTATTCTTTGTGTCTCTTTCTCCAATGTTCTTCCTCTAGTAATTACAGAGTAAACAAGAAATGTGCAGAATAAAACGTAAAGAAAATAAAGAATTAGATATGAAAAGAGGGGAGGGGAAATAATGAACAGCAAGGTGAACCTTATTGGGCCTGTGCTGCTCTCCGTTATCGCCACCTGCTCTTTGTTCGACTTTTTATTTTTTCGTTAGTTTTTATTATTTACCTTTTCGCTTTGGCCATTAGCGCAAAAAAGTTCATTGAACTGTGTGTATGTGCGTTTTTTTTATTTTGCCGTTTATTGTTGATTATTTTTGGTGGCTTAGTTTTTTCACTTTCACTACGAGTTGTTGGCGGCAATTTAATAAAACCACCTCAAAAAGGCAGTCTATAAAAATAATTGTATTTGATTTGTTGTACTACCCAATTCGAAGTGTAATTAGATTTATTTAAAAGTTGCAATACTTAAATAATAAATACCTTAAATAAAATTTACAAATACACAAATCATAAGACCACTTCAACTGGGAAAATGCCAAAAACACTTCAATGGCACTTGTAAAATGGCCGAAAACCCACAGTTTTGTGCCCAGAATTCACGGTTACAGCATGCCCAAAAAATCTGGCTAACAAAAAAACGAAACAAGCGATTCAAAATCTGAATTTGGAGGGCCGCTAAATAGATAGAGATATTACCTCAAACCTGCGGCTTCCTCCTCCGCTCCCACACTTGCGATCGCGCAGATACATTCAACAGATACAGATACACTCGCGCATAACAAGCCCTTAACATTCACTTTAAATAGCTTTTCAAGAAACAAGTTTTTGTGGTTGACGTTTTTTCCTCTTATTTTTCGCTGCTTTAATGGCAAAACGACATTTTCTGCGGCCGAGAACGCAGAACAAAACAGAGCGAATGGTGGGGGAAAAGAAAAAAAAGGGAAGCGCGAAGAAAAAGAACCCTGAAAATGGAAAACGAAATGTTTTTGATACACTTTGAAAAGTTATGCGTTTCTCCACATAAAAATGGTAAATGTTACTTAAATCTCGACTCTAGTTTAAATCTAGACTCTTTAATCTATAAATATTTGTTTAATGTCGTCGTTATTAACTAGTAATTAAACGGCCGAAGATAGCAATTTGTTGCTCTACTAAACTAGAACTACTGGTTTTATGTAAAACTATCCAATATTGATTACAATATTCATGATCTTTCTACAGATACCCTTTTTATTATAATTTCCATGAGCAATACAACAAATATGAAGTCTGTAGTCTCTGACTTGCAGTAAATCCATTAAGATTACTAGGCTGCTAATTGCTTAAGACTGGTTTTAGCTCTGCTGACGAGTTGGAAAATGAGTTAGTAATTTCTGGGAAATTATAATATTCAACGTTTGCTATAAATCATATTTTTGGGTAATTTACACTGACGACGATGCACTGTGTGGTTGACTCACAGATTGTTAGTAGTTATTTTCACATGATCCCGCCCTTACATTTGATTCAACTTTTCTCAATCGACACACGGCTATAGCCTGTATTTATTTGCATTGAAAAAACAACTTGATGAGCAGAAAAAAGGGTGTAAAAATAAATAAATGAGCGACAGACGCCTACGTGGGTTTTCAGAGGTGGTTTTTTGGGCTTCGAACCGCGAGAGTTGTGTTCGGTGCTGCTATTCAGCAACATTTTCAGCTGCCAGAAATTAAATTATTGAAAGTCAGTGCGAGAGTCGTCGTCGAGTTTATTTTTACGTCGTAAATATACAAATTTTATGTCTCGCAGCAGCACACAGACACAGATGAGCAGAAAAAGATTCCACTTTATGCAAAAATCTTGTGGGGGAAGTTCTTGTTCTTGGTGTGGCTCTCCCTCGGTTTCTTATTTAAGTTATTTCCATTTTAAATTTGTTTTTCTGAATATGTGGTGTGGTATGTGTGTGTGTGTGCCATGGCGACTTTTCTGGCTGCGATGTGAAATGAAATAAGTTTCTCGAAACTGGTTTTTCTGCCAGCCGATCGTATATCGGATCGGATCGGTTTGGATCTCGGATCTCTAAACCCAGCTCGACGATGGCCACCACCCGCTCCTCCATCAATTTTTTCTTCATTTTTTTTCTTCGTGTTTATTTTTTATATTTTTTCCTCCCATTTTGTGTTCGTTTTCGAAATGGCACAGTTCTTGTATTTCTGCGGAACCGGTTTTTCTTTTGACTTTTTGCACACACACACAGCACTCAGAACTGAAAACCAGCCCCATTAATATTCCCAAGTTCAGCTCTCTCCTTCTCTTTTTCGTTTGCCAGGAATTTTCACTCGGGGGCCCATTCTCTTTGTTGCGTTTCCAATTTCCAGACTTTGCCACTTCCTGTAGAGAGGAAAAAGGACCACGATGGCGACGGCAGTTGTTGTGATCCAACATCTGCCGCCAGCAAAAAAAAAAAAGGAGGGAGAGAAACAGGACATTGAGAGGGGGGATCTGTTTAGTTTAGGGGTTGATTGCAACCCCAAAAACCCAGGTCTGCAGGACCCTCGCCCTCCCTCCGCCTGCTGCCAACCTTCCCGTAAAACCAGTTCCCCGGGGTTACCTTAGTTTTCGTACCGTCTGGCGCGTGCTTAGGGAAAAGGGGACCGACGACGTCGACATGGACATCCTTTATTATCCACACCGTTCCCCATCCCATCAATGCATCATCCCATTTCCATCTGGCACTCGAAACTGTAGGCAACGAACCCAGGATTAGAGTGATTTTTTCTTGTATTCATAAAACAAGTTTATAACAAAAGGATACTTAATATATACAACAGCAACTCTATTTAAGTACGAATGATAAAACACCAAATTTTCGTGCAATCCGGCGGCTGCTAAAAACAATCTTGCAGTTGAGTTTTTCGCTAACAACGTTTGCTAAATTGCAAATTTTAAACGTCGTTTGATAGTAGATCTCAACACAAAATGTATCTTTATTTTAAGAAGTTTTGAAGTGATCATAATAGTATACGGGCAGCTCGCATATGGAAAACTATGAAAAGTGTACAAATTTTTCGTAGAAAAACTGCGTCTGCTAAAACATATTCCAGTTGAATTTTTCGCTAACAACGTTTCGTAAACTTAATGATTTAAACGTAGTTTGATAGTAGATTTCAACACAGAATTTCTATATTACTCGACTTTCAATCGTGAATTCTTAAATGATCACTATTTCATATTCGAACGCAGTGTGACCCATTCTCATATCATGCAATAGCAGTTTTTAAAGTGTTTTGGAAATATCTAATCAAAGCATAACCGATTGCAGTTGCCAGATAAAACCCCAGTTGAGATTTTCGCTAACAATGCTCCGTAAAACCTATGAATTTTGGACATCGTTTGATAGTAGACCTCAACACAAAACTGATTTCAGAAATATTGATCAGTAGTTTTACAGGATAAGTTAAATTATATGAGAATCATGACTTCACATAAGAACCCATATATTTTTGTACAATAAATATATCATTTAATTATAATCAATTATCAAGAAGAATTAATACTAATATGATACATTAGTTAAGAGAAATAGATCCTAGGGAGTCTTCATTCTTCATTTGCAACAGCAGTTTGTATAGTGTTTTGGAATATATCCTGACCAAAACATTTCCGAATGCAGTTGCCACATGAAAATTCAGTTGAGATTTTCGCTAACAATGCTCCGTAAAACCTTAACATTTTGGACATCGTTTGATAGTAGACCTCAGCACAAAACCTTTAATCACCGATTACTCATTACCCATCCCCCATATCATCTGCGTATCTGCTTCATCTTTTGGGTTCTCGGTGGGAAAAGTGAACCCCAAAGAAGTGCACGTCTTTGCGCCCAACTGTACTTTTTCCGCACACGCACACTAACTTAACTCACTGCTCGGGTGCCGCTCGCTCGGTCGCTCTCTCTTGCTCTTTCACTCCGTCGTCACAGGATCCCAATTCATAATCCTCCACCATCTGCGCAAAAATAAAACCTTGCAATGTGCAAAGAGCGCGCGTCAAAAAGGAGATGCAAAGAGAGAGCGAGCGGGAGAGATCCTTTTTGTTGTCGCCTCCCTCTGCAGTTTTTACCTACTTCTCTTTGTGGCGGATTTGTACGTACGCGTGTGTGTGTGCCTGGGTGTCTGTGGAAAACCCATCCAACGCATCAACTTTGGGGTAACAGCAGCCGTTTTTGTTGTTTTCTCTTGTGATTTCTATTTTGTGCGCATGCCTTGCACCTTCCTTCCATGTGGACCATCTCTCCGTGTGTGTATAACAGAATCTCGAAAAACTGATCCCTCCGCCTAACGGTACTTGGCTTGGACTGCGGGACTCCCTGGGGGTGATTATGTCTCCCTCACTCACTTTTTTCCGGCTGGATCTGGCGAAAAGTAGCAGTACAAAATGGAGCCTGTAGTCACGTAGTCACCACCCTGGCTCAGTTTTCTATGCTTTAGCTTTAATTGCTACAATAAATAAATGTAGTGTGTATAAAACTTGCTACCAAAAATATGGAAAAATAATTTCGCTTATGAATCAAGGCCTACAAATTTTCCTGCCAATGTATGCAACCTGTAAATGTGTGTGTGTGTTTGTCCGCTTTATGCCCTTGTATGTATTTCCCGTTATTTCACTTTGGCACGATTATTGTTGCTGCAGTTCTCCTTTTTTCCTTTGGGCTCCTTTTTCCTCTGTCGACGTCGCGTCGCTGCTGTGGCCTACCTGCCCCTTTTGGTCGTGCTCTCTTTCTGTCTACTTGGCAATTTCATAACGTGCCCCCAAAGGCGAGACGAGAGAGCAACTCTCACTCGGTGCCTCTCGCTCTGGCTCACACGGCATTCAGCCGCAGCCGCTCCGCTCCCTCACGCAGCAACTTCGTTTGCAGGGCGGCCATTGGCGAGAGAGCCGAAACGAACGCGTCGAGAGCGTGCATTGGGGAAGCAGAGCAGCGGCGTCAGCTCGAGCGAGGGTCGCTCAGTTACCGTACATTTGCGTCGTTTCATTTGCTTTCGTGCTCTCGGAGCTTTTGTTTGGTTTTTGCTGCGGCAGATCGCGAAAACAACAACGCGTGCGGTTTGCTGACTACATTACATACACAGCAACATATACTACGGCTACACCTACGGGCGAACGGAGCTAGAATAGAAAAACCAACCTTTGCAGTGCTAATTATTTACAACAGTAAGTGTGCTTGTGCGCTAGCTCGAATGCTTGTATGGGTGTGGAAGTGAAGCATAATCGGCCGATAGAACGAAAGAGCGAGCGAGAGAGAAATTGTGAAATAGCGCCCATATCTATATTGTTCGTGTACATGTGTTGGTTGCTTCTAATGAAAAACGTTCTATTTTTAAATGCACACACCATAAAAAACTGAAACGATTGCTCCACACTTCAACTTTAAAAATTATCAGCCAGCAGCGAGCGTGTGCGTTAGTGTTGGTCTCTGTGTGAGCGAGGGGGAAAATGAAAATCTTCATAAATATTCGTCTGTGTCTACTTGTGAAATTTTCCACAACGGAGAAGGAAAAAAAAAATCGAGACACACGCACATGTGCATATGTGTGCAGCGACGCCGACTGCTGAACTTCCCCTCTTTATGCTTCATGCTTCGTTTTTTTTTTTTTTCGGTCGTCACGAAGTCTCTTCGTCTTTTATCGTATCCATCGATCTCCACACGGTCACACACGCAGTCGGGAAGCAGAAGCAAAAGCAACTGTAACACAAATCCGTTAGCTCTCTCAGAAAAATAGAGAGTGTTCCGTTGGAAAGAGCAAAGTTGAAAAATTAACAAGAAACTCGCTCGAAAAATAGCAAGAACAAAAATTGCATTTCAACTGCAAAAGTGTATATGTATGTGTGTGAATGCAAAACAACAATAATAATATAGCTGAAATTTTATAAGTGTAAAAGAGACGAAATATACAAGCAGGCTCGCTAAAGTGAACAAATAAAATACAATTTTTCACGGCCTGTTTTAAAATGATAAAGGGATTATTTTCATATGTCTTACGCGGTTAAATTAAACTCCAAATTAAAATATACAGGAGAGAGGAAATTATTTATAAATGAAATTCGTTATTTAAGGAACAAAATGTTCGCTTTATGTGTTGTTTACTGTATACTGAAATCAAACATGAACTTGACCTTGCCGACGTATAATGTGCATTATTCAGAGTTTTTTCTTTTCTTTTGAAAACGTAACTAATTGTATTCTCTGTTTCGCCACTCTTTACAGCATAACTGCTGACACACACACACAACCGGAAAGAAGAATAAGTGGCAGAATAGAAGGCGAGAAGTTTTTGTAGACCCCCCCACTGTACTCCCCTAAGTTGAAAATTGTAAAATCAGCGAGCGAGTGGTGAAAAAACGCTTAACCAGAGAGAGGGAGCACAGCTAGCCACGTCAAGGACGTGGGCCCACCCATTTCCCCCCCAAATAACTACCCCGGATCCAAGCCCCCAAAATGGATGACGATCAGCAGTTCTGCCTGCGGTGGAATAACCACCAGAGCACACTGATCAGCGTGTTCGACACGTTGCTGGAGAACGAGACTCTAGTCGATTGCACGCTAGCCGCCGAGGGCAAATTTCTCAAGGCCCACAAGGTGGTGCTGTCAGCATGCAGTCCTTACTTTGCTGTGAGTATTTATTTTTAAAACACCTCTCCAGATGTACCCTCTATAATGCTCCATAACGTTTTCTTGGGCAATTGCAGACCTTACTTCAAGAACAATACGACAAACATCCCATCTTCATACTCAAGGATGTCAAGTATCAGGAGCTGCGCGCCATGATGGACTACATGTACCGCGGCGAGGTGAATATCTCGCAGGATCAGCTGGCCGCTTTGCTCAAGGCCGCCGAGTCGCTGCAGATTAAGGGTCTGTCGGACAATCGCACTGGCGGTGGATCGGCACCAAAGCCGGAGTCCACACAGCAGCAGCATCATCGCGGCAAGCTTAGTGGCGCCTACACACTGGAGCAGACGAAGCGCGCCCGCCTGGCCACCGGCGGTGCGATGGATACTTCTGGTGATGTGTCGGGTTCACGCGAGGGCTCTTCGAGTCCTTCGCGTCGTCGCCGAAAAGTCAGACGTCGCAGCATGGAAAATGGTAAGTTCCTTTGTCTAAGTTTTTTTTTTTTTTTTTTGTGTCTTTGATCAGTTAGAAAAAAGTTCAAAGTTTATAATGGTTTCCCTCATATTTATTTTGCAGATGCCCACGACAACTCCAACTCGTCCGTGTTACAAGCCGTCGCCTCGAATCAGTCAATCCTCCAGCAGACGGGCGCTGGCCTCGCAGTCTCCGCTTTGGTCAGCACCCAGCTGTCAAGTGGATCGGCAGCCGGAACCAGCAGCCAAGCGTCGTCGAACCAGCAGCAGCAGCCATTGACCAGCACCAACGTTACCAAAAAGACTGAAAGCGCTAAACTAACATCCTCGGCAGCCGCACCTACGAGCGGAGCAGCTGCGTCAGTGACCGCCCAACAACAGCAGCAGCAACAGGCGCAGACCACAAGCGATGCCATTAATACCGAGAATGTACAAGCCCAGAGCCAAGGCGGCGCCCAAGGCGGCGTCGAAGGTGATGACGAGGACATGGATGAGGCGAGCGCCGTTGGCGGTGCAAGTGCCATCAGTGGTCCCAATCCTGCCTCCGCATCCGCCTCTGCATCCGCCGTTCACACTGGAGTTGTGGTCAAGCAGCTGGCCAGCGTTGTGGACAAATCGTCGTCGAATCATAAACAACAACAGAAGATCAAAGACAATAGCGTGTCGTCGGTGAGCTCTGAAATGGTGATTGAACCCAAGGCCGAATACGACGATGATGCGCATGATGAGAACGTTGAGGATTTGACATTGGACGAGGAGGACATGACAATGGAAGAGCTGGACCAGACGGCCGGCACCAGCCAGGGTGGTGAAGGATCTAGTCAAAGTGAGTAAAAGCATTTGCATGTTTAAAGTCTCTGAAACTAATGTTATGTTCTCCCTTATAAATTATAGCATATGCATGGCAGCACGACAGATCTCAGGATGAACTTGGACTACTGGCACAGGATGCGCAGCAACGGGATCCCCAAGGTGAGTGTTTGTTGCCTCGAAAGTCGATTATATACAATATATATACAATATATATGAGCTACTACGAACAAATGAAAAAGCAAAAAGTACAGCTTAGCTTAGAAGTTTTGTTAGACAGAGAGAATAAGAGATGTTTTTCGAACTCGGCGAGCACGACAACAACAACCATGACAAGCTTAAATTTCAAATGCAAAAATACAGAATGAATCTACGTTCTATCAAGGTCACAACTTCATTTTTTCCACACCAAAAAAACCTACATAAATATATACATCTTGATTTTGTTCACATTTTAAATGTCGTGCTCCGAAAAAGCTCTTAAAAAAGAACCATTAAATAGATAACTTTTTCGAATATAATTTTCAACAAGATAGCAGCAGACGAAAAAAAAGCAAGCAACAAGAAAAAGTACAAATACAAAACAATACCAAAAATAACAAGATCTCTCTGCAAGAACAAGAGTTTTGCGAAAAAAGAAAGAAAGAACAAAACAAAACGAGAAAAAAGCAGTGAAATTAATGTTGAAGAGCGTGGAATTTACGACTCTGATTTCTGGTAAACATGCTGCTGCACTGTTTTCTTCTCTCTTTCTTTTGACAACAACAACTCCGGCAGAGAAAAAAAACAGAAGAATAATTAACCCGAAAGAAGAATAATTTGTGCAAGTTGAAAAGTATTTACTTAAAAGAAAAAAATCTTTCTTTACTTAACATGATTTTTTTAAAACCAAGAGACTAATCATTTTTTAATTATGACACACACTTGTTTAATTCGTATAACTCCTAGTAATCCTTTTTTTTGTTGTACATATACTTATTATACTTATTAATTTTTTAACACACAAAATGAGAAACATTTTATACCACTACTCACTCACACACAAACATAATACATATATATTTGCTATATAAAAACCCACAAAAAACCACCCACAACAAAAACCCCGTAACATTCCCTCATTTTACCATTATTATTGAATATATATATGTATGATTCCTATATGTATGATCATTTGTTGTTGTTTTACAATTGGTGTTTGAATTAACAATTTTATTTGCTTTATTTACTCTGTAAATGTTTGAAAAAAGCATTCCTAAAACATTTCCCCTCACTCTATATATCTCTGTCTTTTATTCTCCTTCCCCCTGTGTCTCTCTACTCTCTCTGACCCTCTCTCTTTCCAACATTAAGCCGTTAGCTGCAGAGCGAAGAAAAATGCATTCATAATTCATAATAATTCAAAATATATTTCACACACAGACACATACACAAACATACACTGCAGCTTAAAATTAGGATGTATAATAATTATAATAGTAATAGTATTTTAAAAAGAAACAGCGAAATGATAGAAAGCCGCCTTATCATTTAAGTTAGTTTTTATAAAAAAATTACGTATAAACAGATTCTTTTCTGTGCGTGTATTCCCAAATATGTGTGCGAGTGTTTGTGTTGATCTCTCTCTCTCCCCTTCACTTGCTTTCTCTCGCTATTGCTCTTGCTCTCTCTCTAAGCTGCCGTTTGTGTACGTGTCTCCGTTGAGTCTCTGTGTGTGTGTGTGTGTGTTTGCAGGGCTCTGGCAAGAACCACAACTACAACAAGTATTATCCCCAACCCCCTTCTCTTAAAATGAAAGCTCTCAAGTACAGTTGCGCCAAAAGTCGACTTCTAGCAATTTAAACAGTAACGGGATTTAACTTAAACTTTGTGTTTGCATATTTCAAAAAAGCATCTCTCACCACACTCACACACAACATACACAACCCAACCATACATTTTCACATTTTTCACACCCATCCATTGATTGTCATTTCTGTTCCATTTTGATTGTCAAAAATCTGTTTTTAGAACTCTCAGCGCGTGCTAATGTTTATATTTTATACACAGTTGTTTTTATTTTGTTTTACACCATTATATTTAATATTATTATATATGATTACGAGAAATACGCATGCAGTTTTAAATTGTACTTTAGTATACTATATCTCTCTATATATACACATATATATATTTTGCTTTATTTTGGTTGACGGGACTTTTTTTTTCTTTGTTTATTTTTCCTTTTTTGTATTTGTTGATAGTTTTAAAGTTAGTTTATAAGCTTACCGTTTGAAAGTATATAACGCGCGCGCTATTCCGGGTTAAGTCTTTAAAAGCGTTAAAGACATTCGAAATTGTTGAAAGTAACAACTTAAAAAAAACTAAACTTAAATCAAGTCAAGTGCCAAGTGATTTTGAAACGAGAATCCAAACCCAAGACTGAGGAGAGTCCATTGGAGCAGGTGTGTCTTCTTGGAGGTGGTTCATCAGCTGGAGGATTTGGTCAAGTCTCGTCGTCGTTGCCACAAAAACAAAGCTCGTAGCCAATCCGAAAGGATGGCGAGGTACGTTCGCAGCTTTGGGCAATCCGACACGATCCATCAATTAGCCAGTCGTCGGACTTATCCCACGACTTATCCCGATCCCCAGGTGAGTATGCTCCGCTCGACGGTATCGGTTGGGCGGAGTGCCATACAAAATGAAGTAAATTTTGTATTTTTTAAGTTTTTTTTATGTTGCGCCCCCCGAAAGAACATCACCCGAAATCCTAATTCCTAAATCCTACAATTTCTAAAATCCTAAAACCCTAAATTCCCAAAATCAACTTTCATTCCTCACAAAAAAAAATCAAGAAAACCACAAACAAATATAGTAATTTTCAGCAACTTGCCAGGTAATGTGTAAAAAATCAAGCAAAAGGCTTGGGGAAATCTTGAAAGAAAGCTGCAGCAAGTGCGCACGCTTTTGTGCTCTTTTTCTTCCGAAAAAGAGTTTGAATGGCGCTAAATGGGTAAGCTATAGTGTTACTCTTTTCCCCCGTTTTCCACAATCTTTCTCCTCCGACTTAATTCTAAGTGTGTACGCCTTACATTTACATTGTTTATATAATTTACTTGAATTTTTAATTTAATTGCCTTTGGCGTTTGTTTCTCGAAATTGCTTGAAGCGTCGTCGTACATTAAAAACTGCAACAAAAAATACACCAAAGAAAAACTACATTATCGAACGATAAACAAAAAATATATAAAAACTATGAATATGCAAATAGAATACACTCTTACGTGTTTATAAATTGCTTACTTTCATAAGTTCCGTTACAAGCGTCTTGAGTTTTCTTTGGACTTTTACTTTCGGTTTATTATCAAAAAATATCTAAGAAAATCTATTGTAGATATAGGGATTATTCAAAATTAGTGTTGTCTTCACACAAAAGATCTAACTTCTGGTCGCAGTGCGACAAGGCCCTTTTAATAATAATAGTGTTGTCTTCTGTTTTTGGTACAAAGGATCTCAAATACCTTTCGCTAGAAACAAGATATCAGATATTATTTTTTGAGTGTTTGAAAAAGATTTTTTAAATTGTGTGTTCAAAATCATAGGATTTCTTTCAATTTTTCGAAAAGAAGCTTGATGGGTATTTTTTGTTTTGTTGGATTGCGATTTATTTTCGCTGCAAAAAATCTAAAGAGCTCCCAAAACATTGAAATTAAAGATTTTCTAACAGTGATTTTGCGGTCTCAATCCAAAAATAGCATTTTTGTCTAGTATTACGAGTATTTAATTTCTTGAAAGCTCCGTTGACTTGTTTTCTCTCCCGTTCATTTAAACCTTTTCTAACTACAGACCTTGCTCTACCAATTTATTTATAAAGCTTTTTTTAGCCAAGGTGAGCTATCCTAAATGTGTCTTTTTTATACTTTAATATCCACCCTCTCCTCTCTTTTTCTCGCTTATTCGCTTTCTATGCCCGTTGTGTTAATTGTTAATCAGCAAAAACAAAAACAGCAACAAACGGCAAATAGCAACAGAAAATAAAAATAAACATAAAAAATAACAATGCCCGAGAGGCAGGCAGTCGTTCGTTCAAGTTCAAGGTCGGCTAAATAATAATGTGTTGTTTCTATGTGTGAGATTGCGAGTTGCTTTTTCTCTTTTAATCAGCATTGTTCACTTGATGATGAACAGAGACGGAAGGGGGATGTGAGAAGGAAAGAGGAGGTGATGTGGCGGCGTAGAATGAAGCAATAATATTAATGTTCATATCTCTGTGAATGTTTGTTTGCTTGTTTTTTTCTCTTCTCGCCCAAAGATGATTTTGTTCGCATTTGTGTGCTCTTCTCCAAATATTATTTCGTACTGCTGCATCCGTGTAAAAATTCAGTGGTGGTGATGACGATAATGCTTGATGCTTGGCATAAAAATAATCAGGTTTTTGGAATTTTCGAATGGGAATTTCTACGTCTAAAATAATTGGTCGACAATCTCTCAGAAAGTCGCTTGAAAAACCACTTTAATTTGCGTATGCTTTTTGAGTTGGTTTTATTGCTTATTAGGGGTGACGTTATGATCTTGTATGAGTCTGAATTATAACGATTTTATTTGTTTTCTATGAGTGAGACTATAATATATGTGGTACTTATACCATGCAACTGGGGAGCTGGGGCTGGGGAGCCACGTCTTGTTTCGTTAGAATATTTTAGGTACAGGATTTTACTTTGACTTTATAAAATTAACTCGTCTGATAGTCATTGTTTATGTTTAGCGAGCTAAAGAACCTGTGTTTCTGTATTTATTCTTTAAATCCTGGCTAAAAATCGTATTTTGGGAGATTAAGTGAAGGATATCTAGTGAGAGAACTTAAAACCCCAATTAACCCCAATTCTCTGTGTAGATGAGTGTGAAATAAAAGAATATTTGAGTTTATTTTTCCGCTAAAATTGATTTGTGAATATGACACTTTTTTTGACCCAGTTGAAAGCTGTTTGCATGGCCTTGACCCAATTCACAGTTGAATTTGCTCACAAAAAGCACAGGCACGGCCACACTCGCACTCACAGACACCCAGAAATACACAAATACCCACACTCACACAGAAAACAGGCAGTAAAAGATACTTTTTCCCCTCTATTTTGCGTTATTTTTGTGTAACATGCAATGTGTCAAAAGCTTTTGTGATTTTTCAAACACGTCACAGCCGCAAGCTGACAAGAGAGAGGATATGTTGTCTTGCAATCCTGAATTTATACATGTATTTGCATCTGTGTGCATAAATTAATGTATGAGAGTCTTTTGAGTAAATTTTAAGCTCTTTTTTATGTAGTTTATATCCAACAATTATTCGTAATTCGTAGTTGTATATTGGTATAATTGTCTCTTTCTTTCTGGGGCTATTTTGTGGAACTTGCTTTTCTCTCCCTTTAACTTTCAACTTGCATAAATGTATCTTGTTTGAAGTTATATATGAGACATACAAGTGTTTTGAACAGGCCCGTGCGCAGGAATCATCCAAGGAGAGGGGTTTTAACACAAATTTTGGAATATAATATCGAAATACATTTTTTTCAATATTAATTGCTGTCCATATTTAAAAATGTTGGCACTGAAAACACGAATTCTGACAATTAAGTATGAACTTTCAAGTTATTTGCACTTTTATATAAGAAGTGCTGTACCTTTTATAAAAATGTATGGAAATATTCTCTATGATCCTGGTTTTATAGATAATTAAAGGAAGATTAAGGAATTCATCTGTATGTTATATTGAAAGATACTTAAGATACTTAATCTTTGAATTGAAAGCTTCAAAACATGAGTATTTTGAGGTTGATTATGTACTTTTCTTGTTGTCTTGTCATGTGTTTTTCTCCTGCTTATAAGTTGTTGTCGGGGATTGCAATCTTTTGTGGAAATTTGATAATTAAAATAAAATATGCCAGATAATGCCACGAAAAATAATAGTGACAATTGTATTTAAGGAGGAGTGTTTCCTAAAGTTATTGATAAATGTTTGCGATAGAATAGAATACCTTAGGTTTTGAAAATATTTTCGAGAAAAGGGACACAAAAAGCTTCGTTTTGTTATTTCATTTGTGACCTTCGTATTGAAGTCTCTTTATTTTTCGTGTGCCTCAATCTCTTCTTTCACTTCTTCTTTTCCGCCCCATATCCTTTGGTTTTAATTCCATATTTTTGTGGATGTTGTACAGACGCAATGGTTGTTGTGCCCCGAATCACGTCGGTTCGCGGTGGCTCCCAGCGTTTGGCCGGAAAAAGGGCCACCATTTCTATTGCATCCGCTTTGAGTGCTGGCGGTGCCACGCATACGATATCCAGGCGCAAGTGCAAATCCACCAGCACCTCATCATCGCACAGCAGGTAACTTGGCTTGGCAATCATGAGTTTGTGTCACCTTCGATGCCCAGATGATCCCTGATGATCTCTCTCGTGCTCTCCCATCCCCTTTCCGTTTTTCTCTAGACACGTCAGCGGTAGCAGCAGCGGTGGACGAAATGGCGGTGACGCCCAGCAGCCCCGTGCCTCTACATCCGCCGCCTCGGCAGCCACATCGACGTCGTCGTCCAAATCGGCGGATGCGGCGGCAGCGAGCGCTCCTTATGTGTGCCAGACGTGCGGTCGTCGCTATCAGGTTTTGGGCACTTTGACGCGTCACATGCGCAAAGAGTGCAATCAGCCGAAGAAGTACGTGTGCGGCATGTGCGGGCGTGGCTTTCACTATAATTTCAAGCTGCAAGATCACTACTACTATGTCCATAAAGGCAATCAGCTAGCTGGCTTAGTACAGAGCGAAAAGGGGAGAGCTATGGAGGAGGAGGTGGAGAAGGAGGATAGGATATAAGTGTAATTGTTGTAAACCCTAATTCACACACCACTAATCATCAGTATCATTAAGCGTGCAGCATGCAACATGAAAGCTACAATAAATGTGGGGTTAGAATATTAACTTGTGATTCTTCTCAATCGAAACAAGAGTTGTAGTGGAAAAGCTGTTTTTCCAGGATGTCGAGAGGATGGCTTAAAAACGACATCATCGCATTCTTGCGTTCGATTGAACTGCTCGAGGAGCTATATCTCCAGACACTAGGACGAGGGCATAATAGACCCTAGTGGTCGCAGTGCACTAACCTCTATGGACTATTATTATTATTATGATGGCTTAAAAACAAGTGGTTAATAGGTCACAGTAATTATTTAATTAATTACTGTGAAATCAGTGTATTTAATTGAACAATTTTCAAGAATATGAAGTTTATATTTAGACCATCAAGTGAGAACTTTAAAAATGTATTAAAATCTATGTACTCTTGGCTTATTTACATTTAAACTGAAGAAGTAGTAGTTCTCCAGTTGAAGATATCTAAAAGCTTTGCATTAAAGATTATGCGTTTTAGATTTAATAAAATGTTATATAAATTTGGATTTAGAAGGGTGCTTAGAGAATAATTCAGTTCCCAGAGTTCTTTACTCTCTATAAGTCTGAAATAACATAATGTACACATTATCTTGTGCAGAGGATGTATTTATAATTTATCAAAGAGCTTGTAAGTTTAAAAGGTCTTAAAGGGGAAGTTTTTAAAAAAGAGGTCTCCGTTTTCAAAAAGACGATTTAGAAAACTTGTGCATAGGCGGGTAGTTAAGCAGAAACAAAACAAAAATTACACGTACTAAATTCTATGTAGCTTTTACTTTAATAGTGGTTTGTTGTTGTGGAGCTTCGATTTTGTAGATTTTATGTGAAATACAACACTTTTGAGGTTAGTTTTGAAATTATGGAAATAATGTGTAGGTTTGGATGACAAAAACACTGTTTAAGAAACATCAAGAGCTCTAGGGTTGTGTCTATTTTTTGAAATGTCAAGCTTTTTGTCGTGTCAGTTGCTCGCTCGCTCGTTCGTTCGTTTTTAAACACATTTTTTCCCACTCCCCCCTATGTGCGATTCTCTATCCTGCTCTTTTGCTCAAACCTTTAATTGCAGGTCTGCTCGAGTTGAGTTTGAATGAAATGTTTTACTATGAAACTACTGAAACTCCGCCGACCACTGCAGCTGCCACTACCGCCGCTGTTGAATCGCGTCGCGGAAAACTGCGATCACGCAAGAAGGCCGCCACTAGTGGGACCGACTTGGTAAAGAAGAACATAATGCCGCCGCCGTCGGCGTCGTCCGAACAGAGCTTTTCGGCGGCGAATCTGTCGAGGAATGCGAATATGCGGGAGGATGGCAAGGTGCAGTGTCCGCAGTGTCCGAATGCGTATACGAGGATATCGGCGCTGAAGCGGCACTTGGAGTTTGAGTGCGGAATGATGGAGAACTTTCGGTGCGAGCTGTGCGATGCCGGATTCAAGCGGAAGGACTCGCTGAATCGCCACCGCAAGAAGCACATTACCACAAAATATTTGTTTTAGAGAGAGACTGATCAATCAGTCCCATGAAGAGCCATTAAAGAAGATTAAGATATAATGCCAACTTGTGTGGGGATCTCTACTCATTATATACATCTATATATATATTGTCCTATCCTATCCTATCCTTGGATATCTAGTTGATCTCTCTCTTTGATTTCGAGTCAAGGAATTAGTCCCAAGCCAATCAACCGTCATATAAAGCCAGGATGATATATCTGTATATGTTTTTGACTGCTCGATTAAAAACAGATTACAAATTGAATAAACACCCACAAACATTACACGACACACACATCCTGCCCATTACTCTCTCTCTATATATTCTTTGCATAGATCACACTGTCTCGGTCTCTTCTCTGTCTTCTCTATCCCATCCCTGCTATCTCCTCTGACTAGTTTTTCCTCTTACGATTAATCCTAAACCCTTAAGCCAACACCTAAAACCAAGCGCCGCCCGCTCCCTCTCCTTTTTGCATTTGCTGTTCTGTGCAATTGTTTTTTAATGCCTGTTTGAAATTTGTTTTTGTTTGAAGACGAAACTACAATTAAACCAAGAAATTAATTTATTTAATTTACCACAAAAACAAACGAAAATCTAATGCTTTCCAAGACTAATATCTGGCATTTTTGATAGAAACCCAACAAAGAATTTTAACATACTGCTTGTTTTTGCCTTGAAAAATTTACAAAATGACTAAAAATAAGAAACAAAACATAACATGAATTAAAAATAATATTAAAAGCATGATTAACGTTTAACTTTTAACGTTTTTGAGAACAACAACCACAACGATAACGATAACTTGATAGAAAAACTTAAATTCGAGTCCCGAGAAAATATGAAAAATATGAAAACAAAGAACAAAAACAAATTTCAGGCCTGCTTCAGCTGATAGACGACTCCTCATCCAGTCAGCAACCACCGAATCATGTCCTGAACGGCGGCAACAGCAACAGCACCAAGCAGGAGCTAATGGATGGCAGCAGTGATGATTTTCCACAGGGATCGGGATCGGGCTCGGGATTGCATCACTTTCAGGCCCCACAATTTGATCATTTTCATGGACTCTTAGCCGGCGGCGGTAATGGGGGAGTTGGAGTAGGAGTTGGTGGCTTAGGAGGAGTAGGCCTTGGCCAGGAGGAGAGCTTCACGTGCCCGCAGTGCTATAGAACTTACCGTAGACACGGCACCTTGCGTCGCCATTTGCGACAGGAGTGCGGCAAGGGCAAGAGCATGGTGTGCTCAGTTTGTGGCCATCGCACCAAGCGAGCGGATCACCTACGCCAGCATGTGCGCAAGAAGCATCCGGAGATTGCGATGCGATCGCTCTTTAAGCGTCAGCAGAGAGCTGCCGCCGCGGCAGCCTCATCATCCGCCGGAGAAGAGAATCAGACGGCAGAACAGAAGCCCGAGATTGTGGATCTAGTCGATATGCTGGACGAGACAGCAGCAGCAGCAGTCGGAGATGAGGATCAGCAGCCACATGCCGCCTTTCTAGTCGATGATGACGACGAAGACGAACCTCTAGACTATCCTCAGTTGCAGCAGCATCAGGTGGAGGAGAGCAGAACTAGCAGCTATTATCGTCACCAGCTCCGGCAGCATACACTGCTGCAGCAGGCGTTGCAGCAGGTGGCAGCGGCGGCGGCAGTGGTGGCCAGCGGCGGCGGCGGCTCCTCCAACTCCACCACCACTTCCCCCTCCGCCGCCGAGCTGCTGAAGGGAGAGGGATTGTAGGTTCTAGGTGGTCCTTCTCCGCTACCTCTACCGCTTTGAGTAAAAGACGCGCAACGCTAAAGCCTATCCAGAGATATCTCCACTAATCAAATTAACCAAAGAGCGGCGACATTTGCCATTTTCTTTTCCTGCATTTATTTATATATATTTTCTAATTCGTATTATATGCGATATATATATGAACATATATATTTCTTTTTCCAGCGCTAAATCAAAAAAACAGAGTTGACAACTAATATAATAATAATAATAATAAAAAGTATATTTATATATTTTGTATAAAATTAAAAAACAGAAAGAAAAAAGAACGAGAATGAAGAAAAGCTATAAAAACTAAAAATAAAATGCCACGTTTTTTACAAACCAAAACCACAAACCAATGCGTTTTTCAATTTAATGCATGAGATGTGAATATCGAAAGAGAAAAGATGGAAACACTGAATTTCGAAATTAATTTAATTACCTGATTACTTGATTAATTTTCTTTGGTAAATAACATTTAATTTAATATGCGAAACGATCACATATTTATACATATTTTGTTTTCGGTGAAAAAGTTTTTTTTTAATATCCTTTTTGTGTGTTTAAATTTAAGTTTAACTTAAGTTTTAACTTTGAGGCGAGGCGTGAGATGTGTACTATTTTATCCATATGTAATGGCGGCGTCGGTTCTTATGCTAATCCACAATTATATACTATATTGCATAATACAGAATATACATAACTTTAAGACAACAACAACAACAATACACTGTAAAAATGAAAACCAAAAACAGGAATTTTAAAAAACAGCCCCAAACAGAAGCAACCCCAAAACAATACACACTCACACACCACACCATCTCTCTATTTCTCTACTCTACCTATCTGACTCTGTACTCTCTATCTCTCTGATAAGAAATAATCGTTTAAATCAGTCTTTTAGCCAAAATCTTAGACATAAAAACCAAAACCCAATCACAATTCTTACAGATTTAAGGACGCTTTACTGTAATTATGCCACGGCAGTTATAGCAGCGGCCAATGCGGCCAGCAAGAAGCCGGCCATGGAGGAGGAGCAGCAACAGAATCACCTCAACCAGCAGCATCATCATCATCACCATCATCACTTGAGCAACAGCAATAGCAGTGAGATTTGTGAGCCGGAAGTAACGATACGCAGAATGTACAAATGCGGCAGCTCGGGCCAAGCGGAGCACATTGTCAATCACTTGCAGCCGGCGGTGGTTAGCCAGAATCAGCACCAGCAGCAGCAACTCTCTTGCAGCGCCAGCAACTGCACCGGCTGTCACATGTCAGCGGCGGCCGCCTCCTTTCAGTTGGCCAACCTGCTCAACAGTAGCATACGAAGCAGCAGCAGCACAGGCAAACCACAGCGTAACCATAGTCACAGTCATAGTCACAGTACAAGCAACAATAGCAATGCGAGTGGCAACAGCAATACGAACACAAATAGCACCACGAACAACAACAACAACAGCAGCAGCAGCAGTAGCAGCATAATGATTGCAGCGAGCAAGAAACCGCCCAGCGTCCAGTTCCATTGCGAATTCTGCAACTTTAGCTGCTCGTGGCGCTACGATCTGAAATTGCATTTGCGGCAGAAGCATGGCATTCATCAGCTGAAGAAAGTCTAGGAGGGATTATGAGGGAATGTAATTCCAACTAGGAGATCGAGATCAAAACAACTGGCTGTTTTACAACATATAATACGTGTACATACATCCCCATTTTTATATAGTTAAGACATAACACGTTGCTCTATATTGTTCTGTGTCTGCCAAGTCAATAATACCCCCTGAAGTTAAATATATGTGTACGAAATATTTATTGAAATGAAATTGTTGATTCTTTTAATGCCCATCTCTACATATTATTCCATATAATATAATCGAATGTATTTTTAGAGAGAGCCTGTGACGCCCAGAAAGTCATATTTTGGAAACCACACTTGATTTTAACACAAAAATCCTTAAAATTAAATATTTAGTTTATAATTATTCCAAACAAAAATTAATTTTATTTAGATTTTTCAAAATTTAACCAGTTTTCCTATCATTTTTTTAATAAGTACATTTTGAATTTTGTTATTCGATAGTTTCTTCAATTTATTTATGTAATTTTGTTAGAAAAAAGTATTTAAATTGTATTTGTTTATTTTATTGTTTTTAGAGTAGACTCTAGTAGATTCTGTTGAAGATAAACTTGTTAACTTGATTTTAGACATTGAATTGTATAATTTGTATTAGTTTTTTCCTTCAACTTCTCAAAAAAAGAAAAACGAAAAAGACATCTACAAAACCAATTGGAAACTTGACAATTATTAGGTTTAGTTTTAAGTTATGTTTTTTGATAAACAAACATTTGAAGCGATGATTTCAGAATTGTTTATGCCACATTTAAGTATAAGCCTAATAATTATTCCTGGACCTTGTGTTTATAATTTTTCACACATTTTTCTCTTTTTATTTTCTTTTCATTTTCATTTCATACAAACCCAAAAACAAAAATCCAATCAAATCGAATCAACCAACTCTAATCTCCCCAAAACCACCAATAACAACAACAAACAAATCACCAAAACTCCAACATGATTCAACAATATTCACCATAAACCACACAATTCCTCAACTCGCCAATTCACCAACTCACCAACCAACCAACTCACCACACACTCCAACTACTAACAAACCACAATATTGCTGGCCGGGATTCGATTTGATTCGATTCCTCCCGCAGACCTCAAGTATGAATACAAGCACAGCGTCTTTGGCAGCGACGACCAGGATCAGGATCTGGGCAAGGAGCGCTTCCACTGCGCCGTCTGCAACAAGAGCTATCTGCGCAAGCGCCACTTGCAGCGTCACATGCGCGACGAGTGCATCGGCATACCGCCGCGCTTCAATTGCGAATTCTGTCCCTCGCGCTTCCGCCGCAAGTACCACATGGTGCGTCATTTGGTCTCTAAGCATGGCATTCCCTCGGCCATTGCCCAGATGACCACCGGCAGTGGTGCGCGTTCGTCGAGCGGCTCGCTAGACCTAAAGTCTGGCATAAGCCTGGTGGGTCTCCAGCAGATGGGCGGCGGCGGCGGCGGTAGCAGCGGTGACTGCGGTGCAAGTGTCGGCAGCACTGGATCGCACAATGGTTGCGAGAGCCCCATACCCGAGAATCTGTCTCTGCGCAAGGAGAACTACGAGAATGAGAATTTACCAGGGTCGCGTTGCACTTCGCCATTGCCGCCGCACATCATGCCGATTCCCACATACGGATTAACAGGTGCCATCACAGCGATTTCAGCCGCAGCAGCCGTGGTCGAAGAGCAGGCAGCAGCGGCGGCAGCTGCAGCCGCAGCAGCTGAGGCCAAGAACAACAATGATGTCGCAGGAGCAGCCGACGATGACGAGGCGGTGGCTGTGGCCGAGGCAGCAGCCGCGGCAGCAGCATTGGGCATCAAGCCGGAACCGGTGACGCCCAGCAAGGTGCAGCAGCACCACCTAATGAACGAGGAGTGGAACATGAAGCTGGGCCTGCAGATAATATCGAATTCGTTGCTCAAGGAGCGACTGATGAACACGATGCCATTTGCTTACAACAATAACTAAGCACTAACTTACTTACGTCTCTATATTTCTACGAACCTTATTTATTGAAACACTAGAATCTCTCATTTATGTTAATTTGTCGAGAGTCTTGCGTGCGGGTCTTCATCGTATTTTCTTCGTATGTGTAACTGCCGTAACTATACGTTGTTTTAATCCCGCGCCATTGTATTACTACCATTCTCCGTATGAATCTCATTTGTAAGACATTCCATTTTCTCGAAAGAAATCGCATTCTTTTTTTAAACTATAATTTATGTAACTACTTTTGTGTGAGTCTCGCTATACAGACAGAAAATGTGTCTTAAAAAACAAAAAACAAGAATTGTCAATATTATTACAATGTTGAATGTCAGCCAACAAACAAAGCAACTTTCCTAAACAAAAAAACTAAACTAAAACTAAAACTAAAACCGTCACGAATTTGTAATTGTATAAGAACGTTTTTCTTCAGCATGACAGGATGACGAAATGTCCCCGCTTTTAAGCTATGGAAACACCAACCTTTGTTAGTCACTTAAGATATATGAAACCAAAAAACAAGAAAAAAAACGAAAAGAAAAAGTCAAGAGAGAGGAAATCAAATCTTTTTACTACAAGTTGAGTAATTTACAATTTGATGTATTTAATGTATTGATATTATGATCCAAAAAAAACACGCATAAAATACTCAACGAGAACTCTAGCCGCCGTCTCCCCAGAAAGGAGAGATTGGTGGTTTAGTAGATATTTCTAATTGTAATTGCACTTGATCCAAATGATATGCCACCAAATTGTAACCCCTACAAGTTAAGTTATTTTTATATACGAATACATTTCTAGCTTGTATGTACTAATTTATCCAAAGTCCACAAAAAACCAAACGAAAACCATGAGAAAAATTATATATATTATTAATTGAATAAATTAAAAACGAAAAAAATACCTACCGACCAAGAAAATATATTATATCTATGATGTATATTCAATTGCAGCCAAAATCGCAAGTTGTATTATTTATTTTTTGTTTAGCTTTTTTGTTGTCACATTATTTCACATTCATCATCGATCGTCATCTTCCATACTTCCCATACTTCCCCGCATTAATGATGTGTTTCGTTGCCACATTTTGTCTTCTGTTTTCCATGATTTTCTTTGATTTTCTTGAGTTTTTTTCCTTTGGTTTTTCTTTCTCTCTCCTGAAATTGTGCGAATTTCACTAACCTATTTTATTACTAAATTTCTTTTAGATCTCTTCTTCAAACCAAACCAAAACTGTTGTTGTTGTTGTACTACCCCATCTACTTCACATCTACCAACCACTACTACTCCAATATCTACCACCTACTATCCACATACTACTATCTGTGATGTATCGCCGTAGAGTGTTATCTGCCGGAAAACTCCTGGGAAAACTCCGCCGCAACACACGCCGCAACGAAAAGTCTGTCACTTACAGTATTATATATATTTCTTTATATATATATATATTCTATATACGATATATATCTTTGTTCTGTGTAAAACTCTCGCCTCGAATTGTTTTTGTCTCTGGGTTTCAACTTGATCTATAATACCACCGACACACATACTACACACGATCACGCAGGGGGATATGGTGCGTTTTGTGAGGAAAATTCTTGGTTTAAAATATTGGAAATATTGAAGATTATTTTGAAATTAAAAAGAAAATATTAAAGATTACTTTGAAATTAAAATAAACTCACTTTACGCACTATATCCTCCTCCTGTTAAGCATGTTCTCTCTACACACACAAACACATAATTCGTGTCTATTTTTCACTTCCTTTGCTTGGGTTCTACTTCCTTCTCATGTGTCATGTGGTTTTTGTGGCCAGGAATGCGTGTGTTCTGATGACGACGTGTGTGTCCTTTGTGCTTTTTGTGTGTGTGTTACCGTCTTTTTACGTGCAACCTTGTTCTCTCGCTGAGCTTTTTCCTCCAGTTCATAGCCTTAAAATTATTATATTCTAGCTCTATTTCTATATTTGATAATGTGATATATATGTGTGTCTCTCTATTTCAAAGAAATATTTACCAAAAACAGAAATAAATTTACTTAACACTTGATGTTTTTTCTTACACATAGTTTTCTAGTTTTTAAGAAGGTTCTCCACGTGGGTTTTATTATATATACAAATATGGGCTGAACTTTTATTACTTTAAGACAATCTAAATGTTTTTTATGTATAATATATTATAATGTTTTTATTTTCCCGTCAAAATATAGCTTAAAATAATATTTTTATTTTTTTATGGAATGCCTTTAAAATGTTTTTAAGACTATACCATGATTTAATTTTGTTAATCAATTGTTTATAATTTAATTTCTTTTTTTACATCGTTTGTAGCTTAGCTAAAATTTGACTTGCTCAAAAAGAAAAAAACACAAATGAGAAAATAACACCTGTGTAACTAAGAAATTAATATGAATATACAGTCAGTCATGTACACGATCAGGAAAACGAATCATTGTAACAAATCAAATCAAAAATCAACTCGAATCACTTTTCACCCACTCACACTTACCCATTTTTTGTGTCGCTGTGCGCGCGCGTATCCCCTCTCTCTCTCTTCTCTTCCGCACTTCCGCACTCTGCATTTACAGATTTCGTACTAACCTGGTATCAGCACGCCTGCGATCAGTGCGGCAAATCCTACAAGACCCGCAAGAGTCTCAGCCGCCACCGGCGGTTCGAGTGCCGCTTCACCACCGAAAGACCCATCTTCCAGTGCCCCAGCTGCAATTATGCCGCGAAACGGAGCGACAATCTCACCAAGCACATTAAGACGCATTTTGCCAAAATGAAAAAGGACTTTCTGCCGCTGGCCTTTCAGATGCAGACCTCCAGCATCCCGACCAAATGGGAGGCCACTGCATAGGAGAAGCAAAAAATAACGAAAGAAAAGAGGAGCGAAACAAACAAATCTCAAATCCAGTCCAAGAATATTTCAGCTTTTCGTTGAAGTTTAGTTTTTAAACGTATTTACTTACCACGTATTTTAATGCTTGTTTTCCTTTAAACGCAAAAAAGAACCACCAACCAGGACAGACTGCAATGATCTACTGAGCAACGCCCAGGAGGAGTTGTTTATAACAAAAAAAGAAAAAAGAAGACACAAACGAAAAACCCACAGCTTTCACTTTGAATTATTTTGTATAAGCGATTTGCATAAATTTGGTTAATTCATGTAAATGGCATACAAAACGCGCGCGGCCTGGGCTTGCTTAAAAATTCCATTCGTTGCAGTCTCTGTCGCTGCTGTCGGTCTCATTTAAAATTCGTATTTCTAGACCTAAGTTAAGCGCAGAAATTTTCATATATGCTTCTTTAGCTCCGTCGATCTCAGTTTCGCCTAAGTTAACTTTAAAATTAATTTTAATATTGGTAGTTTATAGTGAGCCAAAACGATACAAAAAAAAAAGTCCAAAGAGAAAACGTGAACGAAACTAAGTCAGGGAGAAACGGGGAAACGGGGGACAACTACTGAGAGTAGTTTACACTTTACTTTGCATTCCTAAGACACAACAAAAAGAAAAAATCGAGTCAAAAACCAAAAAGTGAAACATTTTTCGATATTATATAGTCATAGTTGTAAGTAAGAAAGGCAATGCCAAATCAGAGAAATTCCAAAATGCAAAAAACTAACTAACCAACTAACCATTTGTGGATTAAGTTCATACAATCTAAGTTCCTTTCGCTAGCTAGGATTATGACTAAACATATATGCATACACTTATAGAAAAGGATCTCAAACGAAGCGAACAAAACTTACTAACAAGTTGAAAAACAAACAAACAAAAGAGTTACAAATTAAATGCAACCAACAGTACAACAAACAAACAAACAAACACTTAACTAAAGTAAAACAACAGTCGCAAACAAATAGTTCAAATATATTTACAGAGCAGCCAAAAGAAAGCCCAAGTCTTAGCCAGTTATCTACGATTAAAGATATATAATATATTTTGTGAAACCTTGAGAAATGAAATGTGAAACGAATTTTTGTGAATCAGCAAGAGAGGATGAAAAACCTTCAACGATATTTAGTTAGCGATGTAAGCCAGAACTTAATCTTTTATATATACATATATTTATATTAACCGAAAATCAACTATTTTTATATACAACAATATGTGTCAGAAGAGAGCCAACAACCAAGTATTTTTTATATGCATATATTACATATATTTAAATATTTTTGTAACACCGAATAAAATTGTATTGATCAAGAAACCGTTTGTATATTCAGTGGGTCGATCTCCTAGCACCTCTCTCTTCTCTCTTCTCTGCCAGTCCAGTTTACTAAAAAATGTTTCATTGCAGACAAAGCCATTAAATCAGCCATCAACCATGCCATGCCATCATCTTCAGTCAAAAGCCATCATCAAACCCACAGCGTTCATTCCAACCAAATAAATCAAATCAAGCCAAAAACTACTGCAACTACTGCAACTACTGCTGCTAGCTCTGCTCACGCTTCACCAATATGCCACCACGCCCACACAAAAAATACAAAAACCAAATTAAAAAGAAAAAAATCAAGCAAAAACACCCCGCAACACACACTAACTGTAAATATCACCAATTTTTTATTACTATTCATACTGTTTTTAATTTTTTTGAATCTTTGCAAAAATAAACTTACCAAAATTTTACAAATTCTAAAAATTTTTTGTTTAAAAGATGTTTTTTTTTTACTGAAATCTTGTTACTTCTTCAAAAAACAAAACGAAATAATATATCTGCTCTAGTTTTTTAAGTCTTCGATAGAATTGCAAATGGAACACCTCGAGACTCATATGATGTATATCTTTCTCTCTTCTCCTTCTATATATATTGGTACAAATGCATAAACATCTCTAAACATTTGTAGCGCCAAGCAGCTATGCATCCAACTCGAGCCAAACCCCGCCCCCGACTGGGACCTCGGCCAGTTCGGCGCACTCGCTGATCCGCGACTATTGGTACGAGCTGAAGTTCTCCGATCTATTCAAGTTCATCAATCCGGATGGACGTTACCAGTGCCCGAGATTCAATTGCCTGAAGAGCTACAAGGATGCCAGCTCATTGCAACGACATATCAGGTGAGTGACAACGTTCCCTTCTCCAATCGATGAGATTGCCAAGCCCTGCCAAGCTCCAAAATTATCTACTGATACCCGTCTTCTTTCTCTGTCTTATTTTCTATATTACCCAATGTTTCTACTTTAGATATGAATGTGGTGGACAGAAAAAATTTCGCTGTCTGATGTGCGGCAAAGCATTTTCACAAAGCTCCCACCTAAAGCGACACCTTGAGTCCGGTGTCTGTGTCAAATATTACTTATGAGATAATGTTTTCTTTAAAATCAAATAGAATAAGAGCGTTATCCCGATAGGCAGAAGAAGATCCATCAACTGATGATCTTAAAAATGAACATGGAAGTGAACATGGAAGTGAACATGGAAGTGAACACAGAAATGAACATGGAAATGAACATGGAAGTGAGCACAGAAATGAACATGGAAGTGAACATGGAAGTGAACACAGAAATGAACATGGAAGTGAACACAGAAATGAACATGATGATAATATACCTAAACAAACACGTATAGTACACACAACACATGCAAAAAACACAATAAAACAAACAACAAGAACAAAAGATATATAGAACAATTAGATAAAAACCAAGAACAATTACAAATAACAAACAACAAAACGAATTTATTGGATGCCACATCATTTATAAAGAAAATGAAAAACAAAAAAGAAAGGAAACCAACCGTATATATATATATATATATATATATGTAAAGTATATATATGATGAGAATTATTGTTGAAAACTGAGCATTAAAGAAAAAAACAGACAGAAAACTTAGTTAAATGAACAAGTGAAGTGAAATAAAAAAAAACGAAATATTTAACAAAGCTAGAAGAACAACAACAATATATACACATATATATACATATATATTAAATGCAGTCAGTGAACATTTTATAGAATTTTAGTAAAATGTAAAACCAGATTTAAAAAACAAAGAAAGCAAAAAAAAAAAAGAATATAAACTAAGGAACATAGAACAGAGAGGCAAACGTTAAAAACAAAAACAAAAAACAAAAGATAAAAAATAAAACAAAGCAGAAAAACAACAACAACATACACGCAAGGAAGCTAAGAGCAAAACAATTTTAGTCAAACTAACCAAAACTACGTAATTTTAGTTAAAATATATACATATTTAATAATATAGAAACTAAACCAAGCAAACTTTAGTGAAATTAACAAAGATCGAGAGATGCATATAATATATATTATAAAATAATAACAACAACCAACAGAAAAGGGAGAAGTGAAACCAGAAACGAGAAACCAGAAGAACAGAAATGCATATAACAAAACGTACTGTGTTTATTTGTTGCCAAATATATATCTATTATATATATTTCTAATAATATATAAAATATAATTAATACGATTCTTGTTATGCCACACCACACAACAACAACACCAACTACCACAACAACAGCAGCTAAAAAATAACAAAGAACCTGACAGCAACAACAATAATAATAGAGCGGAATAGAAGAGAACAAGAACAGAGCAAGCAAATCATCAAAAACGAAAAAAGGATAACAACTATTATTGTTATTGTTTAAGTTTGTTGTTACTAGACACACCACATAGACACACACACCACACACGAAACACACAGAGTGCGGTGAAGCCCCTTGGAAATGGTGATGATCAATCATTTGGTCTAATTACCCTTCCGAGGCTGCATTAGTCTCATAGAGTCATAGATTTCGGTTAGGCATCATTATTGAGCGGCGGCAAAGGGAAAACAAGAATTGCAGGAAGATTTGTTACATGGTTCCAAGAACAAAACAAAACAAAACAAAAAACATAGAAAAAGGGAAGAGTTTATATACATATATACAAAGCAAAAAAAAAAAAGAAGAAGAAAGAAAGAAAACATATACATATGAAGAGAACCACATCTACATAAAGTATATACATATAATATATAGAACTATATATAAATGCTATATTAGCAAAATGTTGTCTGTTGAAAAAAATAATAAAATTAAACAAAACGAAAAGGGATATTAAGAAAATGAAATATTGTTGAGAAATGTGCGAAGAGTAGGAGGAGATGTTGGTGTAATTATACTCACATCCCACGAAGGGATCCCCATTAGGTGTATAGGTGTGCTTGTGTCCGAGTCATGTGTGTCTGAGTGTTGTGTGTGCCAATCAATTGAAGGATTTTGTACCAGAAACCCGAAAACAGAAACAGAAATAATAGAAAACATTTTGTGCCATTAGAAATTCTCCACCAAAAGTGAAAATGAAAATTCAGCAATGCGAATAAGAGCGCCATAGATGAAGAGATCGAACAATATACTCATATATAGAGAGAGATATATATACATAAATAGTATATGTAAAACCAATATGATTTGTTGTTGCAAAAAACACCACAGGAATTCTGTTTTGGAAAAGTGTAATTTACATTTTTACATCTTTCGTTGTTATTTATATTCAATGATTTGGTTTTCTAGTGAAATTATATTTTTTCAAAGGCAAAACAAGTGACAACTAAAATGCTATAAGAGTGCCATTATCAAACAAATTTTAAATATATATATGATATACATATAATTAAATGATAAATTATTGAAATTATACGAGAATACGAGAATATATATATGTATGAATAATAATAACCTAAGCAGGAGGCAACTAAGCATAATTTCTAGTTAGGATCAGAAGGAGGCAGAGAGTGCAGGATATATATTGTTTGTTGCTTGTTGATTGTTAATCTTTGGGTTGCAGATGCATACATATAATAAAAACAAGCTACGCATATAAGAAAAGCATACAACCAACACGTATATATGACAGTACAATAAACATAAATATTCTATATACAGAAAACCAAGCAGCAATAGAGAGAAAACTAAACTAAACAACTGTATGAGAAAACTCGAATGAACTAGACAAATTATACACGACAGAAGAGTATAACCCCGATGGATGATAGAGCCCCCCAAACGAATGAAAATCAATTATA
>JAEIHY010015754.1:0-20470 GCA_018904565.1 Drosophila tsacasi | reverse complement strand
GCTTCGTTCTCAAGTTATTAATTAATGCCACAAAAAGTTGTCATATGCCCCATAGTGCAGTGTGGCGCCAATTTGATGTTGACAACCAGAGATGCCAGAATCTGATGGCAAAATCATGACCAAATTAATTATGTTACCTAATATTATTACTAAGTTTTATTATATGGTTGATAACTTATCAAACAAATATTGCATTATAATAAAATTTAATATTCCTAACAAAAGTTCCATAACCAGTGCTATAATTTCAAATTGCAATGGTAATGTCATAAATCTTAATATAAAGTAAAATAAGTTGGATTTATAATATAGAATATCAAATAATATTAAGTTTTAAAAGATAAACATCTCTTAAAACGAACTCTTTTAAATAAATTCATATTATTTAAAAACCCTTCTGACAACTCAGAAAATAAATCAAATATCTTCCTTTCGCCAGACATTTTGCATCTGATATATATTCTCTGTCTGAACTGCTGATGATCCCAAAAGAAGTATAAATCTGTCCAGAAAACTGCCAAAATGTCAACGTTGCCGGCAACATCAACGAAGCCAGCAACTGTCACCGGGGTGTGTGTGTCTGGGTCATAACTCAAAGCGACGACGTGGCGGGTCGGCGGGCGAAGTTGACCCCCACCGGGAGCAAGGCCTGGTCCGAAATTAGGACCCCAGACCCCGACCCCGGTCCTCTTGCCCGCCGTTTCAATTGCGGCCGACCCGCGTCTCTGACTTGCCCACTTTTAATTACCGCATTTGGCCTTTGTTGCTGCCGCCCTTTGGCTCGCTTGCTCCTGTGACTGTGCCAGGACGAGTGCCAGTGAGAGTGCGAGCGCCACTCGATGGCAGCTCATCTGCATCTGATGATGAGGAGTGGGCGTGGCCGGGGCAAGTTCATTGCAGCTGTTGTCATTTGCTCTGGTTTCTACCCACTCCGATAGCGGCTGCACAGCCAGAAAAATTAATCTATTAGTTTGTTAATATTCCAAAGAAAGCCTCAATCAAGATAAGTGGCAGGCAAAGTATTTTCTTTTAACTAATTCGCTTGGAATTAATTTAATTAAAATTTGATCAGTTTGTTCGATTTATATTTTAACCTTTTCTTTAAGTGTGTGAAACTGATACGGCTCTTGATAACTGTTGTTGCTGGCATTAAGTCCTTCCGCAATTTGCAACTGTTTCTCGTGTTTGCACATCCTTTTCTGTGTATTGTGCAAATGCCCTTTTCTACTGGCCTTGTTTTTTTCTCACAAACTCTCAACTAATTTGCATGCCTTAAAAACGGATTTAGAAATCAAATGTAGATCCCCACATTGCAGAAATAGTAACGGGTGAATATGCTCAGGCCTAAGTGCTGGCAACCAATGGTAATCGTGTACGATAAAAATCGATGGCGACCAGAAGTGACCATGAGCCGTAATGAGATTCTGGCTTGGGGAGGTTTGTTTAATGTTCTCTTCTTGGCGTATACTTGTGTATTTACGGGCGTGGGTTTATTTGCTGATTTATGACTAGTATTTAGAGGCTATTCAGTTTGGAAATTACCCCTATTTTACGGTAAAGTTTCCCATTACATTATGATTAAAATCATCATTATAAACAATGTTAATGTTTTTTATTTGCTTAAATTGTCCTTAGTTTAGTATTCAAATTTGGTAATACACTAAATTTCCCAAAATTAAGGTACCTATTGATTTTAATCTATACTTTATTAACCTATCGAGGTTTTAATGTCCACAACATGAGATATTTGGCTCATTTCTTTTAAGGATTCCTACTTGTTGCTGTTCTACTTCCCGAAATAATATAAAACATAAGTGTTATCTTCAAAAATATTTCAATTGTTTAGGTATTATTATTATTATCATGAGAGAATTTTCTTTTAATAATATTATTTCCCTCAACCCCACTGTTGTCAGTGGTAATTTTCATATTATAAACAATCAATTTTCCTTAGACCTGTTTTCAGTACTTGGCCAGCTCATTTGAAACGTTTAAATGGATTTGACCTTTGCAAAAAAATGTACCTTGATGTTTTTGCCAAAAAAAAGGGAAAAGAAAAAGGGCTTTCCACGCCCAAATGACTTGCAACTTTTTTGATTGCATCAAAACGAGCCGCCCCCTTTAACCGACATCCGACATAGATACAAACAAATACGTGCAAGGATATTCAGAGAAAGAAAGAGAGAGATGGGGAGACAGGGAGAAAGGGAGAGAAATAGAGACAGAAACTAGTCCTGCCTAATGAAAGTGCAAAACTTTCCCGCGCGGCCACGAAATGAGCTTAAAATGTAGTTAAAGTTTCAGCTGCATTTTGCACTTTGCTACGCTTTCGTTTGAATTTCAATTTTGGGTGCGGGTTTTCTTTGCCAAGTTTCTGTTTTTTGGTTTCGCGGGGATTCCCTAGATACTACTAGTCTACTTACTACTACTTGTTGTAGTCACTTACTTGCGAAAGTGGCGGGTCCCACGAACGAGTCCTGGGGTGCAGCAGTTGACCGTGACCGCGGTACCTGTGGGGAAATTAGCGAACATTTCTTATTTGTTTCTCGGAATTCAAGAATGCGCAGAGTGAATGCATCAATAATTCAGACTGCAAGCTATGCAAAAACTGTTCACTGAGAGGAAATCATTATATTATTTGCAATTAAAATAATATTTTCTGAGCAGTTAATGTATTTATAAGTTACTTTAAAAAAGTAAAAACGAGTATCAAGGCACACACAACTCAGTTATTAAATTTTCTTTGCGCTAATGCCCACTAACTGAGCAATTGAGATAGCCCCGAAAAAGTGCTCGAAATGATTACAGTTCCTCTGAGTGCTGTTCCCGATTCCCCGTTGGGTTCTCCTCCTACCTTTTAGCTCCCTGGCCAGCCAGCGGGTGGCCAGCAGGACGCAGAGCTTCGAGTGGGCGAAGGCTTCGCGGGCGTGAAACTTCACCGCCCAGGTGCCCACGTTCAGGGGATCGTCGAAATCGATTTTGGCCGCCTGGTGGGCGTGGGCTGAGACGAACACGACGCGTCCCTGCTCCGAGCGCCTCAAGTGCGGCAGAAGCAGCTGGGTGAGTAGGAAGGGGGCCAGGTAATTCACCTGGCTGTGCCGCTCGAAGCCGTCCTCCGTGGGCACATGGGTGTTGGCGAACACTACGCCGGCATTGTTGATGAGAATGTCGATCCGCTCGAATTCCGCCATCAGCTGGCTGGCAAAGTGATGGACGCTGCGCAGCGAGCACAGGTCCAGGTAGCGGGCCTCCACGAAATACCTGTCCGCCGGATCGTCGTCCTCATCCGGCGATATAATGGGGGTGCGGCATCCCAGCTCCCGTTTAATTATAGCTGCCGCCCGCTCGCCTGCCTTGAGATTGCGGCAGGCAAGGATTATGCGGCCACCACGTCCGGCCAGAGCCTGGGCTATCTCAAAGCCAATGCCGCCATTGCCGCCGGTGACGACAACGATTTGCTCGTTGATTTGATTATCGTTCGGACAGCGCTGGCCGCTCATTAAGGTCCTGGCATGCGGGCAAAGGAAACGAGAGATTAGAGGTGGAAGCAAGGGGAGTTTGCCAGAGTGGTCAGTGGTCAGTGACCAGTGGCCAGTGGCCAGTGGTTTATGGGGTCAGTTAATGATGATGTCCTGCATCCAAGTCGCGTGTGTGCACTCGGAAAACATAAGCGATAAAATTAAAGATTTATGTTGCTTACATTTTAGAATTAGGTAGATTCCTCAAGTACAAAATAATTTGAAATGTATACTATTCCCACAGTGTTGTGGGTTGACGTTTGGCTTAAGTTTGGCTTATTAATAGGCGTTAATACAATCAGCTAGCACAGTGTGCATGATACCCGAAGGCATTTAGGGACCTAGCTAAGTCCGCCCTCAACATTTCGACTGCATGTGTAAACAGTAAATGTGAGTGAGTATTACTGCAGCTAGTATTACATTAAAATACAGCATTGAAGAGCACTAATGTTATGCGATTCATCGACTAATTAGAGCTGATTTGCAGCATGAAAAAAACAACCTAAAGTCCAACATAGCTACATTTATTTCCATGTGAAAATTAACTATTGAACTCAATCAATTTACATGACAGTATAATATTTCATTTGCTATTGGTTTAATTGGTTTTGAATTCGCTATTGGTTAGTGGGTTCTAATTAAGTTAATCTAAAAAATTTAGTAAAATACGAATTTTTTCTTTAAAATCAATATTAATAAAAGCCTCCCTGCTTGCAGTTAGTCTTTTTCTCTATATAATTTTCACCGCATTCCATTTGCTGCACTTCATTTGGCACTTACATAGCTCCTTAGCTTAAATCCTCCATCGCATCCTTCATTTTGGAATTCATTTGGCGTTTCATTTACTTTGGGCCAAACTTGCTCAAATCCACTTTGTACATATTCTGAGGTGGCAAAGCCGGAGTCGAGGGAGCGAAGGGTTGGCCAGAGTGCCATATTGCAGTCGCTGCCATTTCCGCTTCCGCTTCTCCTTTTGCCGGCTTATACTAACACCTGCAACTGCGAAGTGCGAGATAGCGCGGGGTCACAAAAACCGCGATGCTCCGAGAGCAGGAATAACACAAACGGTGGAAGTAAGAAAGCTATGGTTGGATTCATCGGACTGAAAGACACCTTTTAAGTAACGCCAGTGCATATATGTATGTAAGTGTTCATGTTATAACATTTTTTTGCGACTATGAAAAAGCTACGAAACTAAATAAAAATATATTTTTCCGTATTCTTCTAAATTGTATATTTAAAAAATGGAAGACAAAAATCTTGAAGTGCTGCCAGTTTTCCTTAATAACAACGTTTTCTTGCAGATTTAAGAAATTTTTTTTATTTTTTATTTGTATAATTTGAAACCGATTCTAAAATATATAAATTATTTCGCTTTAAAATATTTTAAAAGTGAATACAACATATTTTTTAAAGGAATTAAATTAAACAGTTTCTTCTTCTCCTTACAACCATTTACTTTACAGAATTAAGTGGATTTCCACTAATTTGGAATACCCTACAGGTACCGTGCACCCACCCAAAAAAAAGAACTTAAAATAATCTTTAGATATTACATATTATCCGGGTCTTCCCTGCAGCGAACTCCAGTGCCCCTTGTCATCTCCGCTCGTCCGTCCCTTTATGAAATCCACTTAAAAAGTTTTTCACGAACGGCGACAGAGGGGCAGAGTTTTTACTGGAAATGCTGCGACATTTATTTACGTGTGTCCGAGGCGAAAGTTTTTATCCCCCGAAATGACGAGGTGCAAGTGGGGGAGGGGCGTGGAAAAACAGTTTCCGTTGACTCATCGCACTCACCGCACTGTAATCACAACGCCCACCGCTAAGGCAGCTATCGTGGGCCACCACGTGGCGAAGGGATCCGCCTCCTCGAACATGGTCAGCAGACGCTCCATCCTGGCGTATATTTTGTTAGTATTTTTGAGGGAAATCTTCTCCACTTGCACACTTTCTTCCGCTGCACTTTCCCTTCCTGCCGGATTGACGAATGGGATGAATAGAACGAACGGTGACGTCGTCTGCCCGGCACAATTGTTGAACGCGAACTGAACTGGGAAATGTAGTAATAACTATAAATTCTCGTTGCGTGGACACCCGCTGGTCGTGGGATATACACGTATGCCTGTAAGGTGCAGTGATGTTTCCCTAATGTGAACGTTATTTTGGAAAATATTTTGCGAAGTATAGAAAGGCCTAAAAATTAAAAACAGTGCTATATAATATTTATTATTTGTCTTAAATATAATGCTTAATTATAGCCTACTTGGTTTCTCGAAAATTAGAAACTAAAATAAATTTGTTATATATGTACATACTTTGTTAATATAATGTTTTAGATTTTAGTAAGTCGACATTTTTCAGCATGCTCCTTAAAAGAAATCAAAGATTAAGTTGATAATGATAATGATACCCCTTTACGAAAAATGTCTTATTAAGAAGTTATTTTTTCTGGATATTTCGATATTTTCTGGAAGGTTCATAAGGTCAACGCTAGCCCAGTGACCACTGTATAAATGCGGGCTGGTGACTGATGTCGAGAGCGCAGATTTCCCGAGCCGGTCCGGGAAGATGCTTCTGACAATTGAATTTAAATGTCCCCTTCGCTCGGCATCGTCTCCTATTTTCTGCGCCCCTCTCAAAAAAAGTCACCGGCATATTTTCAATTTACATAAATGCTTGTTGCGCGGCATACGAAATGAGCGCTGAAAAGAGATGGCATTAGATAGAAGCCCCTAGTTCCTCTTTTTCGCCAGGTTCTCGTCAGCTTTCCCACCTGTCGCCGCTTTAAATGTTAGGTGCAAATTTGCACAAGCCGCGATAAAGAAACGTGCGAGGGTCGGGAAAATTCCGCTCGGTATTTACACGCATTTTCCATTTTTTAATTTGTGTTTTTATTTCGCTTTTCAGCAATTTTATCTTTTTTTTTATCTCGCCTCTTTTTGTGTCCTCTGCGGTTTACGCATTCGGTTTGCATATTTTTGTATGTGGAAACGCAGACTAATGTAATTCAATTAATCTTCCAGGCAGTCTTCCTTGCAGATCCCCATTTTGTCCTTCCATTATGTACATTTTTTGGCTGGCTACAAATTTTATTTACCATTTAACAGCTGTTGGTGGTGGGCTTAACTTGAAAGGAGGAAAGAAAAATGGCAAGATGTGCGATATTAGTGGTTTTTTAGTTTCAATGGTTTCAGACCATATCCTTTTTATTATTGGCTTAATAGTTTTTGAGTATATTTAAGCTCTGGCTTTTAGTATAAGCTTAAAGGTGTATTGATTTATCATTTCTATAATACAAAAAGAGAGTCCATTAAGAAACAAGTTTTCTAAACTACGAACAAAGAACAATTATCCTGTTCACCAGGTAATTTTTTATTTTGTTGTATTGTTGTAAAAAGAGTTTTCAGAATTAATATAATATAAGCAAAATATTGCTTATTATTTTTGAGTTCGCATTTATAGAAAAAAAAACATAATGGTCCAAAAATGAAATACAAACCTTCATTTTTAAGTATCCGTAATAAAATACCTAGAGTCCGATGACGTGTACAATATTTATCCGCTGGAAAATATACACATGCCTTTAATACCCCTCATCACCATTTATGTTACTTAGTTAATAATTTCATACCCCGACGAGCTCTCATCATACCATATCATCCCCAGGGTCTGTGAAATACCGATGCCGATACTCAATGGTGCCCATTCACTCCTGTTCGGTCCATTTCATGCCACTCAGCTCCCTTACCCGTTGGGCACTCCGATTCAATTACAACGCATCCATAAAACATGCCAACAACTAAATATATTTTTCGAGTAATTTAGTCTGCAGCACACAAGCCAGAAGCCAGCATCGTTGTTGCCCTGGCCCCTATGGAGGCTATGGAAATTGCACTCGATGCACTTTACGCCTCCGTACTCGCAGTTGCCATTTGTTGTTTCCATTTCCGGTTTATCAATTGATTGAGCAGGCCCTCCTCCCATCCAGCAGCATCACCACCAGATAGGCGACCAGAATTCGGAGCTATCCCCGGCTCTAGTCCAGAAAACCAATGAAATTGCACACTCGAATGGATCTTTGTACGTGTATTAATACTTTTGTTATATTTTTCGCCTTTGTTTATTTAACGTTTCGTCAATTTACAAACTCTCGTTTCTAATGTCGCCTATGTACGAGTATGTGTGTGGTGTTTGTGTTAGCCAAATTTGCAAATTCATTTCAATTTTCATCTGCGTTGCATTTCGATTCGATTCGATTCTCGTTCATCGTTACATTAAGTGTTGTTTCATTGGTTTCATTTGCTTAGTCGTTTGCCTTAGTTAGTTGGTTTTTTGCTCAGACATTAATCTTTAATGCTAAATGGTAAATTGTTTCAGATATTATGCATACTGCATTGATGTGCGTGTACCTATAAACGTAAGTGTAAGTGTGAGTGTATGATAGATGGGGTTAGGGCATATATAACGTAATCGCAGTGATATTGAGGATCAGAGCTATAACCCTTGAACGTTTCGAATTACGTAATATTTGCCAGACCCTAGATACATGGATAGATAGGTAGATAGATGGTGTATCTGCGTATTTTTGTTGCTTGAGTTGCGTGGAACTTGTTCTGTTTTCATCTGCAAAATATATGGTTTTCTTAAGCAAAAATGCTTGAGTGTAGGTGTGTCTATGTCTTTGTGTTAATTGGTATACTTATGGATAGTGTGTTTCAAAACAACAAATTTGTAAAGATAATATTTTAGATATATACTAAGTAAATAACGTACAAAAACAAAGTTAGCATCTGATTAAAATGAATTTAATAGCGACTCTAAAGGAAAAGTAGCATCAGATAAAGTAGAACTTTTAGAACTCAGTTAAAAACGAATGCTCAATTGTTTGTAGTTTTGAAACTCACAGTATATGTGTTTATATCTTAGTTAATATATTTGCTTTCAGTTTTTTGTATTTTTAAGAAGCTTAAGCTTTCGAGCACTGATGTGTGTTTAAGAACCCTATATACAGATGAAATTGAAGGCAACTTAATAACAAAGAATTAACTAACAGAAATTTCATAACAATGTAAACATTTCGAGATTCACTAAGAATTATCAAACGTGTTTAAGCTTTGGTTTTGTGTTTCGGTTTCTTTTTATTTTCTTTTAAAATTAGTATCACTAACAAGCTTTTGTTTTACACTTTATATTTGCTATGCTTTGAGATGTGAGTGGGTGATAAATCTGGGGATCGCGGGGATTTCCCTCACCGCACTCACCAATGTCTTATTTTCCAACTACTTTAGTTCAGTTTGTTCGTGTAATCCGTGTGAGTGTGTGGGTTGACTTGTTACTAAAGTTAAAGTTTTACTTTTGCTTGGTCGTCAATTGTAAATATATATAATTATAGGCATAGAATTTGTAGTATCTATAAATAGGTATATGTAACCGCTTATATGCACAACTATCTCGAGAATCGATGCAATTCTGAAATTTTCATTTCCTATACAATTTGAAAAACGTCCCCAAGAACTTGGGTGTATCTACTTAGAGCGTACTCCTAAAAGAAGCCATCTGCCACGCCCATGGCACAGCCTCCCCCATAGCCGTGACCTTACCTATTTAACTATATTGTATGTATATAAAGGATTTACAGGCTAGAAATTGTAAATTTATGCTACATAAAGTTGAAAAGGACAATAAAAATAGTCTCTCGAATATTTACAGCGGCATCTAGGGTGGGGAAGGAGGTATTGCTTTCGCCTTTGGGTGTGGGTGTGGGTGTGGTTTTTTTGGGTGGATATGTGGAAACTACCGGGGAGGGGTACTATCATTATTGCCATCGTGGCCTCGGCATATGCATACTAAACTGGAAAAATGTTTCGCAATATTTGTGTGTTTGATAAATTCCACTCCTGCTTTTTCTGTTCTGTGGAATTTCGAGGGGTTTTGCTACCCCGTTGATATTCAACTTTATTTGATGTTGTCAACTTTTTGTTATAGTTTCGCCTGCTGTTCTCGTTTCTTTTTCCGCAGAAATTGTTATTAATAATTTATTGATACAACAATTTGTGATATTTTTAGAATTTGCGTTGCGTGCCATTCCATTTATTTATTTATGCTTTTTTAGTGTTCGGGGCTGTCATCGTGGCTGGGATTTGGCCAATTTACCTAGCTGGTGTGTGTAGTTAATCGATTCTGGCAATGTGCGGATTTGATTATACTATATACTATGTACAAATTATTTCGCCGCTTCCGATTTATGCTGCAGACTTCTCTAGTTTGTTGCTTTTTTAGATTTCCAATTTGGTGTTTGGTTGATGCTTTCACATTGCTGATATTAGGGTCATGAAATCTGCAAATACAGCGAAGCGAACAAATATGAAATTAGATTAGTGGTCGCACATACATGCACAATTCCAGCGGCTGTCGATAACAGCCCATTGAATCTGCCACTTATTTGTCTAAATATATGTATATATGTAGAAGCGTATGCTGCTGGTTTTTGCATATCCGTTCAATGAATATCATAGCGGTGCAAATATTAAATTTGTGGTCAATCGTTAGACGTTTATTCACTTAGTGTGTGCCGGAGCATGTTTATTTTTGTCAGAAAAATGAAACGAAAATAGAAAATTAAAATTTGTTTTAAATAAATGGAAGAAACTTTGCTCAAACAAAAAACTTTAATAAATAAACAAATAAATGAACACATATTATGTCTTGCTTAACTCTAGTAAACTAACTCATACAGCAGAAACCTAAAGCTAAATGACTAGGTTATAATGCAAGCATATAATATTATATTATTAGTTAAATATATTCATAAACCTGAATTCAAAAGGGAATAATTTTCAACTCCTTTATTAAAAATCTGTCATCAAGCCAGCCTACCTCTTTATGATCTCTTAGGGCTTTAAATATTGCGCAATATTTACAGAATCAAAAACTAACAAAATTTAATGGCTCCGATAAATTATGCTCATGGCACCCCATATTAATGAACTTTTGCTAGCAATTAGCTCATATAAATTTATTACGCAATGCATGGGGGTAATTTCCGGTAATGCGATTTGGAGGGAGCCTCGAACATACATAATCGACGGCCGCTATTTGGCAGCTGCCTCTGTCAGGGCCATTGCCATTGGCTCTCAACACTTTCCGGCCATGGCTCAGACTCATTTCGTATAATGGACCATTCAGTTATTTGTTATTAGCCCAAATGGGCATTCAAGAAACCTAAAAACCGGCCCGAAAATATGTCCACACTTCGTCTCTGGGCCCAAAAGAGTAACAGTGGCAACCAGAATCCAATCGATTTTGATAGTCGCAACCCAAAAGGTTTTCTCCGGGGAACAGTGGGTGACCTGTGGTATTTCCTTCTGTATGGGTGGTACAGCACTTCACAAAATGATAATTTTATAGCAAATATATATTAATAAGTATTAAATTTAAAGTAGATAACTTAAGGACTCAAAAATAATAACTTCTAAATCATATAATAATGGTTTCTTTTTCCTGTCTTATAATAATCATGACCTTGCCTTATAGCACTTACTGACACTGTTCTAAGAGGACTGTAATAAAAACGGATAAAGGGGCCATGAATTTTCAGAACCTGACAATTTTTTAATCAACACCCAGCTGGCCAACAGCAACAAATGACCCGAAGCAAAAAACCCGGCTAGGAAATGTCGCTAAAGCAAATAATAAAAAAGCAAAAAAACAAATGCAAAATATTCTCTGGCAATTTTGGCACGTGCACTCCTCGCATTTGTTGTTCTTGTGTTTATTGTTACTGTTTAGTTGTTGTTGTTGTTGGCGATTGTGTGAACCTTGATTAACGCAACAGGACGACAACAGGGGATGAGGGTTAGGGGCACTGGGCTGGCAACATCAGCGGCAGGAATATTGTTGCTGTTTGCCAAATCTCTCGGCGCTGTCTCTCTAAATTTTAACTATGAATGTCCTGGGCCAACGACAGCAAGTGAGAAAGTGCACTTGACAAAAAAGGAAAGGATGTGTGGGAAATATTGAAGGTTGGGAGAGAAATAAGTGATCTATGGACCCTATTTTTGAGACATTTATTATTAGTTTTATTAATGGGAATTCTGATAATTTAAAGCCAAAAAAACTTAGATTTGTTGGGATAAATAATTATCCATGGAAGGCGATTTACTGATTAATAGAATATTACTTCCTCAATTCAAATATACATAAATGTATTAAACAAAAATATGAATAATTGTTGTACAGTTTTTTGAGAAATTTCTGAACATTTTAAAAATTGGAATCCTTTAAAATTCACTAGAATTCATAAGTTCTCGCTAACTGTTGTATTAGAAACGCTGCCTTTGAAAATTTCTCTTCCAGCTAAAAATACCTCTTTAATGAAATTTTTTCCTAAGAGCCTAGACTTAAGCAAAGTCATTAAATCTTAATTACTTGCAACTACATCCGGTAGTTCATATAGACTATTTGCGGAGTGTATTTGCCAGTTTGTGTATGGGGGCTGTTTGTGTGTGAGTTGGCAGTAAAATTTGTTTACCAAAACCTTCTTAGCTTGGCTTAGTAACCCCCGCACCGCCATTGTTTGTGTATTTGCATTTCGGCTCCTCTGGCTGCCTTGTGCTCGCCCCCAGACCCCTAGAGCCCCAAAAACCGCCCGAAACCACCGAGTCACCCATCATTCCGCACCCCTTCACCGTCACCCCCTTTTGGGTGTGAAATTTCATGCATATATGTATGTATCTCTATGAGTGCTGGTGTGTGAGCCTGTGTTCGTTAGAGAGTTCGTGCCCCGCCTTTGGCCTTTTTGCAGCTTTTGCTTTTTAGCCACTTTTGTTTGCCTTGCTGTTGTTGCCTTTGTTTGCCGCTCTCACCGACTCCTTGTTCCCGGTTCCTGGTTCCTTAGCTTTCGGTCCTGGACAGCCTCGAGTCCTTTGACCAGGTTGGAAAGCAAAAGGAAGCAGCCTTAATACATTGCAAGTGAGTGAAATGTAAATCGTTTTTCCACCACTTTTCATGCTTTTTTTTATTGTATAAGGAAAATATAAAAGTGCATGCGGGCAAGATCACGTGTAAAACAGAACAAGTACATTTTTGGGATACTATATAAAATGCTGAAGAAAACGGAGTTTATGTTTAAGTAGGCCTTTAGTCGCTTATTATTATTAATACTAAGTTTCTCCTGACTTGATATAATATATATTTTTACTAATTATAAATTAAACTTGTATTTAAAATAACTTTAATTAAATGCACATTACTCAAAAATCCTACTGCGGCAAGAAGGCAATTCCCAATAATATAAACGTTTCCTGATAAAACACCATAACTTGACTCTAAGTAACATTTTTGTATATTTTCGTGATCACTGATCAGTAGAGTTATAATCGAAAACCTAAGGCTTTCCACTGAATTGCTATTATTTCTAAACAAACAAATTTATATGAAAGGTGACATCAAATAGTAATAAACTTCTAGTCAAGTAAGTGTTATATAATCCCACTTGCTCAGGTGCTGGGTAGCAGCAGTTCGAGGTCAGAACATTTAAGCCTTCTGCTCTAGCCAGAATTTTATGTGTCACCGCAGACAGCGGCGGCAGATGGGGCTTTAGGGAAAGGTGGACGTTGAAATATATGAAACTAGCCGCAGCTGCACAGTGGCCGTTGGGTGGCAGGAATCTCGGACTCGGCTTTTTATTTTTTGTTGACGGGACCGCAATGTGGAACGTGTTATGCAAATCTGGTTGAAATTGTAGGTAGGTATATATCCCAGTCCTGGTGTTTTCCCTGCCGGTATTTGGCCTGCGATGAGCTCTGTTGACCATCTGCAGCGCCGGTGGTGGCATCAAAAACAATTTAGCCGCTTTGCCTGCACCACTCAGCACTTTTTGTCACCACACTCCTTTTCGCCCCTATTTGATTCACTCAAAATGGTAATTTGAATTGCAAAAAGTCCATTGTTTCGTGCTTTCTGCTCTTTTCATGTTTACCTCGGCCGCCAAGCAATTAGCAGCCTTCCGGGCTGGGTTGTCGCATTAAAAATGATATCCTAAGTAGATCGTACAAATTACTCGCAATTATATTTAATAGGTCGCTCAAGTGGGAGCCGTAAACGTTGGGACTGCCAATGGGATGGGTTCTTGAGACGCCCACGACCCATTCCATTTCGCTGCCCAAAGGCAAAAGCAATTTATCAAAAATCGGTCAAGAACACTCGGGAAAAGGAAATGGGAAACGCGTGACCTTTTGCCATGGAGAAAAAACTGACATGAACGGTTATAACTGATAGTGTGTTGTTGTATGGTTGCCATTGAGCAATAATTGCAAATGCACTTAGTATACGTTATCTTAAGGATATGGTACAGAGATAAGTAATTTAAGTCAGTCAAGGCAAGACAACATCCATTCAACACGGGATATATATTATATCTAAAAACTAATTGTTAAAGCTCGCAAAACATTTGTCGAAGAAGTTCCCTTAGTTGTATGTATCCCCCCGAGTTAATTGCAGACTGCTGATAACTTTTAAACTAAACAAGAGAGCACTAGGTCAGGCATACGCTATAATAAGTGAAGCACATGTCCAATCACTTGTGCCATTTTGTTCGCCAATCAAAGTTTTCACAGTGCTTGATACGGAAAAAGGCGAAACAAAGGGGGAAAACTGAAAAGTTTCCTGAACTTTCTGCAGGCCAACTTATCGACGGTCTCCGGGCCACAAAACAATCAAAGCGGCACCAATGCCCCCAGAAGAGGAGCGGTAGGGCCATGTGGGCGTGGCGGCACACATTCGAGGGTAAACAATAAACTTCAATTATGAATATTTGAGCAACCCAGCAGGAAGGAGGCAAAGTGCAGGCGAAAGAGTTGAAACACGCTCAAGGTGCGACACCGGCAGGAAAAGGACAAAGTTTTGCGGCAACTCTCCGTAGGAAACTGGAGAAACTTCGGCGCAAAGAAGGTGAGGACAGGTCAGGAGCAGCGAATTGACTTTGATCTTGGTCCTTTCTCTTTCTCTGGCTTTGTTTGCCATTCAAAGGCAAATAATAGAGGGCCAAATTAAACAAGTGCTCCTCAACTTTGGCGCAATTAAATTGAATTTGCTTTCGGCTTAATGGCCATAATAAGCCCGGTCGCTCAGTCGATGGGCTTGCTAATTAATAATTAAATTAAATCCGTCCGTCGCTGGAGCCGTAAAAGTATTAATTGCTGTCCACAAATCTGGCTTAGGCCAATCCCCCCAAGTGGCCAATAACCAACCACCCCACCACTGACCCAAAGCCCGTCAATCTTTCATTCCCGAAGTGTTGCCTTGTTGCTTCCGGTGGCGGCAGCTCGAGAACCAATTGCACATCCCGGCAAACCCAAGGAGCGCCACAGCACACTGAGATTGGATTGGGCGATAATAAAAAATGAGCAATACTCCCCACCTCGATGTTATACGATCTGGCGCCCCGGAGGTTCTGGGAGGGGCTGGGGCCACGACTCTTCCGCTTTCCGTTGGACAACTTCCGGTGGCAGCAGTTTGGCGCCATGTCATATTGACAGCCTCCACACGGTCTTATTAATATTGAAGTAACGTGTTACGGGTGTGTTTGTGTATGTTTGGCCTCCCAATGGCCGCATAAAATGCTTTAGCAATATGGAAGAGAGAGTTCGACTCTAACTGCACTGGGAGAAAATACAAAGGGAATAATATTTCAAACGACAATATAAGGGGAACCCTATTTCAATAGCTTTTAAAATGAATACTAGGAAATAAATAGAAATCACATGGATTTTTAAACACCTTAAAAAGTCAACTAGAAGTATTCAATTACTTTTGTGAGATGCCAAATTTAGTGTAAGTTTTGGACAGCTTTCGAAATATTATTTTACCAAAGATTAAAGAGACCTTGATTTATTACTAAAATATTAAAGGGATTACTAATTATTTAAAGGAGAGATTTAACTTTCTTAATATAGAAGGTATATTCCTTACAATTTAACGCTTCTTTTTTCAGTGAACAGTGCGTGATAAACATCCGCTGCCGGTATGAGAGAAAAAGACAGAGAGCTGAAATTGTATTGCAATAAAATGATTTATTTGGTCATATTTCCATTCGGCAGGGACCAGGGACTTGGCGGAGTCCAAACTAAAACTGGAAGTGGAGCCACTGACAATGTTGTGAAATATGCCATTGTCTTATGGCACGCGTCAAGGACAGGAGCTCCCTATGTGTCCGTGTGTGTCTGTGTCAGGACTCATAAAAACGTAATAATTCCATTGGCGAAAAGGCCAGCCTAGACATGGCATGTGGAGTGTGTTGATAAGACCGCACACGGCCGTAGCAACAGATTTCGCATCTCCCAGGCCCGGCCCGGGTCTCCCTCGGACTTGTTATGTCATCCGTTCCTTCGTTTTATTGCAGCCGCAACTTTTATTAAATCGCCATGAGGAACAGCCGAAGGAGCGGCAAAAAGAGATGTGGGAAAAAATACATTTTTCGACTGCCCTGCAAGAGCCCGAAAAGAGCAAAAGAAAAAAAGGGAAACCTTATCTGCAAATGTCGTTCGTTCGCCTTCCTGCCCTTTTTTTCTTTAACGATCCGGATCCGGGGAATTGGCGGAACGAGTGAAGAAAGGTGTAAAGGAAAGGATTTACTTTGGCCTGCCTTTAATGGCCTTAAAATAGCCTGCCATGAATGCTATTTGCCGGGTTTATCAACGGCAATTGAGCCAAGCCATTGACGTAGATAAATTTAATTTACCTTCTATTTGACTTGTCGGTTTATTTGCAATGTATGCTGAAAACGAATTTGCCTGATGGAACAATAACAACGAATTTCGTATAGCGGCTTATCAAAGGCCAAATTGAGTTAAGGCGGCACAAAAGCCTGCCAACTGCCAAGGGAGCGGGCCGATTTCCTTTGACAGGTCACGGCAGCGTATGAGCAAAATATCACGCATACGACATGGGATCGGGATCCACTCAATTCCCGCAGACAAGACGATTCAAGCACGCCGCATCTATGCCATCGCCATTATGCAATAGCATTTTATATATGAAGTTTCGTTTGATTTCCGCACTGATGTGAGCGATTGCATTTGCATAATGTCCGTTTATTTGCTTTTCACAAATTATTTCGGCTGAAAGGCCTGAACAAATAAAGCAAAATTTAATTTAGCCGCATTTATAAAATAATAATTCACCTGTCCGACATTGTTTGGGACATTATTTTATAGTAGTATAAAAAACAAATATTTCTATATGTAAAATAGAAATATAAACCGAAATTGATTGGAAAATTACTTTATTATTATTTATACCTACTAAATAGCATGTATTTTACAAATAGAATAGCAACAAAAGGGCTGCTCAAAGGCATTTAAGAGGTAATCACTTAATCAATTTTCGAACCGGCATTAGGGCCATAGAAAAGCCTTCAATTTTTTAATAATTAATTGGGGGACAGTCGCCTGGCGGCCAACTGGGAAGTTCCAACTGGGGGGAAAGGTAATTTAATGGCATTTTAATTACAAAAACCGAAGCGAAACGAAAAGAACATAAAGGCATGGCCTTCGCTATTCAACCAGTCTGTGGCTTTTGTTGTTATTATTATTATTATTATTGCTGTTGTTGTAGCTTCCACGGCGTTGTTACAAATGGCCGAGCTATAAATTGTCGGAGCCATAGTGTCCATCATGTTGAAATGCTTGAATTTTTCATTGCTTGCATTTCAATTTCATGGCCAGCCATTAAAATTGACAGTCTACCGCACACACACTCCCTCACCAGAACGCCCCCGAAAATATATACATATATAGATGGTATGAAAAAAAAAGTAAAGAAAATAAAAGAGACAGTAGGAAAAGGTACTAAAAATCGTGTCTACGAATCAAGGGACCCAAAAAAGGGTTCCTATCCTTGAATTTGTTTTGGTTTCATATTTGATGGGTTGTCCCAACGACGGAAAGTTTAGATATTCATATGCTAAAACCAAATAAATTATATCACAATTTCCTTTTAGCTTATATTCCTTAATCCTAGACTTTGCTAATTACCAAGCCCTAAACTAGGGTATTAACACATTCGAACCTTTTGTTGATCCTCCCTCAACTGTTGTCAATTTTTCGTTGCTCCCTTTGCTGGTCTCACTTTTCCTCTTGTTTGTGCTGTTTTTGCTCAGCATTTTTTTACTTTGTATCCTTGTTTTTTCGCAATCCAAGCGCGATTGAGTTTGGCTTCTTCTTCTCTGTGAAAATCTGCTGATTTTTTTCGCTGCTCGTTCTGTGCAGTAATTTCCCTGCGTTGCCTTTCGCGCTGGCTGCCTGGCAGTGCCTTAAAAGCATGTTGCATAATTTACGCGATGCGAACTGCCAACTGCCGGGTCTAAACCGGGTTGGGTTCAGCTGATTTGCCGTTTGCTTGGCTTTCGGATTTAGATTTTGATTTCGGAGCAAGGTTCCGGCGGGTGCTCCCTGGGATTTTGGACCCGAAAAGTGTGCCGCGCTCGGTTTGAAATGTTTCTTTGCATTTGAGATTTGTGGCTGCAACAGCTGCCGGCGTTCAGAGTCTAACTAGCCGTGGAAACGGCTAATGTCAGCGGAAATTACGTATTTATGATTCACCAGGGAGAACGTCAGAGGTTGCTATCATAAAATTGGCAAACTAATAACTAAAAATTCCCATTCCTTTCTCTTTGTGTAGTCTATAAATCTGACAATTACCGAGTGGGCCGGGGGTTCAGGCGATTGATTTATCGCTCGATTGAAACAATTTGATCTGGATGCGCTTGACAGTCGCTTGATTTACGCAAGTGACAAACATCGGATAATCGGTCGGCAGACATCCAGCCATCAAATGTGTCCTCCCAACCCCCAAAAAGACGATGGCCTCTTGATTAACCCTCTACTGGCCCCATCGTCCACAGGGAATTCGCAATCAGCGCGATGCCAACATTAAATTTATGCCCGCTTAACTTTATAATTAATTACATTCGCATAATAAACGAACTTAAATATGAAAATGAAGTGCAAACAGGAAGGTGCCTAAATTGGATGGGGATGGAATATTGTTAGAACTTGTCTGCATAAACTGAGGGCCTCAGAAGGGGCCCTTCCTCGGTGCGACAATTTGATAGCGCATGCATGAAACTAATTTCCACAAAATCAATTTCCATTTGTCATATATGAACTGGGTGGTATAAAAGGTGTCAAAAGGAGGCTAAAAAACATATCAATTTGGCTGGAAAGGGGGCACTGAATTCCGGTGACGTGTCATTGCGGCAGCGCTGTCAAATTTGCTTTAAAATATGTACAAATTGATGAAACATCAAATGTGCATTTAGTTAAAAGCTAACCGTACTTTTATAAAATGTTGTGCAAGTGATTAGGCATTAAACAACCAATGACTTTTTTTTTAAATAAATAAGTACTAAATAAATAGAATGAAATATTTTATATAATATGTAGAAAAAGAAAAAGTTCCTTTTGAAATTTATTTTAATAAATGTATTTAAATAAGGCTTAAACAAAGCTATAATATGCCAGCCTTTTCAGGCATACAATTTTGTCTCTCAACTGGTGTGTGTTTATGTGTGTGGTATTATGGTGGCTGCTATATGGTTTACACCAACAATAATACAATTTCCACTTGACAGGATAATGTGCACGACAGGCCTGGCTCCAAGGAGCACACTTACACACAGATGCACGATTGCCTGGATTAGTCGTGTGGCATGTTAGGTACCCCGTGGATCTGCTTCTCGCCTCCCCTTTCGAGGATAATATCATCATCAATCAGGACAAAACAGATCCGATATGCATGTGCCGTACGTACTAGCAAACGATACTCTCGGGCACCACAATTTGTAGGCACAAATCAAAGGATGTTCCCGCGGGTAAACGGACTTGTATCTCCTATATATTATCCATATTTTATATGTAATTGGGTTTTATATAGAAGGGGACCTGCAGGGAGTCAGTAGTAATTTAGAGTCAAAGTTAATTAGTTTTGAAGTTTGGAATTTTAGAGTTCCATGAATTTTATAATAAGTTGGATATTTATGCATTGCAAATTATTTTTCAAAGTTTATTTTTATTCAGAATTTTTCCTATCCGCTCTTGATAGGATATATTCAAGTTATCTGTGTGAATTCACTTTAATTTAACTTATTTAAGAGCTGAGCAAACTCCCATTTATATGCCGACTAAGTGAACAGCAAATAGTTAGATAAATGCACTTAAATTTGAGTCAGCCTCAAATATCTCGTGCGTTTATGCGAGTGTGTGAGGGTGCACTTAAAAAATTCAGGCTGCGAAAACCGGTTGAAGTGGAAAAACAAAGTCGGAGAGACATAGCCCCGGGGCCAAGCCTATGCAAATGGGATCCGAGACCGAGCTCATGGTAATTGAATCACGCTGCGAGTTGTAAGCGACTTGTAATGCATTCCCCTACCCTTCAATTTCTCCCAGGGGCCCCAGGCTGGCCATTAGAAAAGTGCACAAGTGGGTGGGCTCTGGTGGGTCATGTATGGCGGGATGTGGGTAGTGACATTTCTGTTTGACAAACGGCATTTCAATGCTTTCAACGCACACGCAAACTAGCAAACAAACAAACAAATAACAAATATCATTACAGCGACTTACACATGCAAACGGCAGGCTGACTGACAACTATAAGGAACGCATATAGCTAAGGACAAAATAATAGGGTAAAAAAAATGTATTTAAAAACATATTATCAAATAGGAAATCCAAGAATTACTAGGAATTATATGGCTTTCACCAAACACCAAACACAACTTTGATAATCAAACTTGAAATACCTGGAACCTAGCTCAAGTTACCCAATAATTTCTATAAATGTATTTTTTTAACTTCAGCTCCTGGTTTCTATTGGCTTGACCTCTGCTGTTTACATGTACACTGACGAGCAAAACTGTAACACGAGTTGCATATTCTAACTTCAACGGTCAG
>JAEIHY010015736.1:0-10417 GCA_018904565.1 Drosophila tsacasi | reverse complement strand
CCAGCGGGCGTGGAAACTCCAGCCAGCGCCGCATGACAAACTTCAGAACATCGACAAACAGGTTTGGCCCCCGTACGGCACGACCCGTATCGGAAGAGGAGGTACTCATCAGAACAATCCGAAAAAAGGGAGAAAATAGCGGACCCCGGCTGAGGTCTGGTTGTTTGTCTGTATCCTGCTGCCCTGTATTTGGCAAACCATCTGACTGTTAAATCTGGTTCCGTATCACCCACCGGAAGACTGCACGAATGAATGCCGGACGATAGACGCGGCCACACTGAGCGGAGTAGAGTCCACCTTATGGCCAGACCGACACGCTCCCCTGCCAAGGCAGACACTGCACCCGCAAAACCCGCCTCCGCCCGACGCACGGCAGCGAAAGCGAAAGCGAAAGCGAAAGCGAAAGCGTCTGACGCCGCTGCCTCAGCAGATCAGAATGCAACAGCCCCGCGTGACATGACGCGGCCTGAAATTGTGCAGTTTCTGACAGACCTTGAGCGCGCGTGGCCGGATGCGGAAACTGAGCTGCATTACAGCACGCCTTTTACGCTGCTGATTGCCGTTGTGCTCTCCGCTCAGGCAACGGATGCCTCTGTCAACCGTGTCACCCCGGCGTTATTTGCCGCCGCCCCTGACCCTGCCGCCATGGTCGCGCTGGGGGAAGACGGCGTTGGGGAACTGATCCGCACCATTGGCCTGTGGCGCAACAAGGCCAAAAACGTGGTCGAACTCTCCCGCCAGCTCCTGGCGCACCATAACGGCGAGGTGCCCGGCACGCGGGAAGCGCTGGAGGCACTGGCCGGTGTAGGACGCAAGACGGCCAATGTGGTGTTGAATGTTGCGTTCCATCAGCCCACCGTGCCGGTCGATACCCATGTGTTCCGGCTGGCCAACCGCACGGGGCTGGGGCGCGGCAAGACGGTGGAAGCCGTGGAGGCCGCGCTTGAACGCCGTATCCCGAAAGAGATGATCCGCGATTCCCACCACTGGCTGATCCTGCAAGGCCGCTACGTGTGCAAGGCCCGCAAGCCGGAATGCTGGCGGTGTGCAGCCAGCACGCCCTGCCTGTATCCGGTCAAAACAGACCGGCCCGTTATCAAACCGCCCCGGCAGACCCTGTAATCAGACAGGCCCCGTCAGAGCGTATTCAAAACGTATCAGGGGCATATCGGCCGTTACAACCAGCCTGCCAGTTCCTGCCGGGCCAGCCGTTCCAGCACGTCAATGGCTTCCACGCTGTCATTCAGGCACGGGATGAGTGTGAATTCTTCCCCACCAGCTTTGAGGAAGTCCTCACAGACTTCGTTCCCAATTTCATCCAGCGTTTCAATACAGTCCGTCATGAAGCCGGGCGTGATAACCGCAATGCGCTTCACATCCTTTTCCGGCAGGCCCGCAATAAACGGCGCTGTATAGGGTTCCAGCCATCTGGTCGGGCCAAAGCGGGACTGGAAGGTGAGCGGCAGCGTTGCTTCATCCATCCCCAGTGCCTCGCGCAGGGCCTTTACGGTCTTCTGGCAGTCTGCAAGATAGGAATCCCCTTTATCCACATACTCTTTTGGCAAACCGTGGAATGAGGCCACCAGCATCTGCGGGGGTGTGGCTAACGTCGCCATAGTCTTGCGGACGGAACCTGCCAGAGCCTCAATATAAGTCGCTTCATCCGGAAAGGCCGGAAGAGTGCGGATGGCAGGCTGGTTCCGCAGCGTCATCAATGTCCGGAAAAGCTGGTCATTGGCGGTGGCCGTCGTGGTGGCGCTGTATTGCGGGTAAAGCGGCATGGCCAGAATACGGTCACACCCCTGTTCCAGCAGAGCGCGCACCCCGGCCTCAACGGAGGGTGTGCCATAGCGCATGGCCCAGACGACGGGCACGTTATCCGCCTCAAACCGCGCCCTCAGCCCGTCCGCCTGCCCACGGGTATAGCCGCGCAGAGGGCTTTCATTCTTCTCTTTATCCCAGATGCGTTCATACGCCTTGCCGCTTTTGCCGGGACGGACCGTCAGCACAACACCTTGCAGGATAGGCTGCCAGAGCACGGGGGAGCCTTCAATAACCCGCCGGTCCGAGAGGAATTCGGACAGATAGCGCCGCACGGCCCGGTAGCCCGTATCCTCCGGTGTTCCCAGATTCAGCAGCAGAATACCCGGACGGCCTTCATGCCGGGCGGCGCCATCGGGATGTTTACGAGGGGGAATATGCTGGAAGACCATGAAACCTCTTACAGAGCTTTAAGCCCCAGTTTTATGCACTTGAGCATGACAGAGGGCAATGAAAGCCCCGCCACACGCCCTACCGGCGCAAGAAAGCCGGTCTGCGCGACGTGATTGGAAAAATGCTGCACACGCGCAGCGTAAACAGTAACCTCAAGTGTAAAATGCGTAAAAACATGCCGGACCACACCACAGGCCTGCCAGGATGCTGTGCAGGGAGCCTGCGCCAGAGCCCCGGCCTCTGACCAGCGTTCCGAACGCCAGTCCGTGCCGGGGAGTTCCGTCATAGCAGCCAGCAGTCCTGTCTCCGGTCTTTTACGCAACAGAATCTGCTCCGCCGCATCCATCACCAGAAAATGCGCGCCATACCGCACCGGCCGCGCGACTTTGGGGGCCTTACGCGGCAGGGTGGCGGCAATCCCGGCTTTTTGCGCGGCACAGCTCTCCCGCCAGGGGCACAGACCACAGGCGGGAGAGCGCGGGGAACATAAAGACGCCCCCAGATCAAACAACGCCTGCGCAAAATCGGAAGGGCGCGCCTGTGCCGCCTTGTCCGTGTTCAGCCCTTCCGCCAGCGCCGCCAGTGTTTTTCTGGCAGCCGGAAGCGGTTCTTCCACCGCAAACAGGCGGGCCGTAATGCGCTCCACATTGCCGTCCACCGGCACCACAGGCACTCCAAACGCAATGGCAGCAACCGCCGCCGCCGTATAAGCCCCCACCCCCGGCAGAGCACGCAGACCGGCAACATCCTTCGGGAAGCCGCCAAGGGCCACCACCTGCTGCGCGCAGGCATGCAGGTTTCTGGCGCGTGAGTAGTAGCCCAGCCCGGCCCATGCGGAGAGGACTTCCTCCCGGTCCGCCGCGGCCAGCGCCTCCACGGTGGGGAATTTCTCCAGAAAACGATGGTAATAAGGACCGACAGCCTTGACGGTTGTCTGCTGAAGCATGATCTCGCTCAGCCAGACAGAGTAAGGGTCGGCATGCTGGCCTGCCTCGGCACGCCATGGCAGAGTGCGCCGATGTCTGTCATACCAGTCAAGCAGGGATTGGGCGGATGGCTTTTTCACGGAGTGAGTTATGACGAAGGAGAGTTCCTCCGGCAAGACAACAGGGCGCAAAACTGCCACCCCCAGAAAAGCAGAGACCCCGCCGGAACCCCCGCGCCGGGCCATGACGGCCCGCAGTCTGGCCGCGCTCCTGCCCAACGTCACCGCTCCAGCTTTTAAAAAACGCTCCCCCGCAGGCGTGCAGCTTTTTACGGACTGGGGAGATATCGTGGGGCCTGCCCATGCGGCAGTGACAACCCCACGCAAACTTTCAGCAGGCACACTGAGCATTGCCTGCGCCGGACCTGTGGCCATGGAGCTTCAGCATCTGAGCGACGCGCTGATCGCCCGGATCAATACATGGTGCGGGCAGGCGCTTGTGGCGCGCCTGCGGTTTGTGCAGGACCCGGCTGCCGGGCAGCGCATCACGGCACAGCGGAAGCCCAGAGCCGCCCTGCGCCCCTGCCCTCTGCCTGACATGGAAGACAGCCCCCTTAAAGAGGCTCTGGAATCTCTGGGCGCGCACATTGTGCAGGACAAGCACAGACGATAAAAATCCTGTATATTTCATAAATTTTCCACTCAGACAGATACAGTCAGAGGCTGGCAATGACTTTCAGCCCGACCAGAGCGGCATCTGGCCTGCGGGAAGTCTCGCCGGGGCGGATCATATACTGGAATTCAGGCTGCACCAGCACGCCGGGCACAGCATCAATCGCGTAATACGCCTCAATCACATGGGAATCCGTCTGCGGAGCCAGCACCTGTGCGCCCAGAGAAAGACCGGCTTCCTGCGCGTACATCTGCCCGAGCTCCTTACGGTGGCTGACGTGATACCAGGAATATAAAATCCCCAGACGGTCCGTCACACGGGAGGGAATAACCCCGTTGAAGGAGAGGCCTCCATAGGCTTCATCCGAAATGGAGGAAACGTGCGGCGTGTTATGGATATATCCGGCCATGAGGTAACCACCCGCCATCTGGTTTCGGCCCCCTTTACGGTAAATCATCTGGTCGCCCTCAAACCAGAACATATCCATCGGCGCGCTGTGCAGGCGGCCGGTGGCAATAACCTTGTTGGCAGGCGCCGCGCCCAGAACATCCGGATACCGCGATGTATCATGCGCATATCCAAAAACATAATGCCCCGGCAGGCGGTTTCGCGTCAGGAAGGGTTGCCATGTAAATTCTATGGGCAGCATCAGGCCTGTCGTATTCTCACTCCCCCACGCCCAGCCACTGGGATTGGTGGAGAGAGGGCTGACCTGATACGCCCCCACCTGCAACAATGTATCCCGCGTGGGCCGAAAGCGCAGACGGCTGCCCCATGTTGCCTTGGGATAAACGGCAAAACCCGGATCAACCTTGAGCGCTACCGGGGCGGAGCACGTTACCATAAAAGAACAGATCAGCGGCGATGTCGCAAAAACATGCGTCAGGGACATCCGGCCAAACGTGACATCCATGCGGTTTTGCATGAATTTCTTTTCCGCATAAAAATCAACAAGATGCGCCACAACATGTCCGGAAAGTCCATAAACTTCCATCAGGTTTACATAATACTCACCCACACGGTCATGAGAGACTTCACGCCCTGCGCGGTTCATGAGCAGGGTGTGAATGGACCATCCGTTCAGGCCTGCCAGCTTCCCCAGATCAAAGTTCATCTGCAGGGTCAGCTCATGCACATAATCCATGCCGCGCTGCATGCCGCCATGAATATTCGCCATCGCCTCACCTTTGTACGCAAAGGAAAAAACGAAACCTTTTTTCTGAAGTCTTTCTCTGAACGGCATGATTTGCGGAACCAGATGGCCGCTGCCTGCCGTGGGCACGTAATAGGGATCATCCATATCCGTCCGGCGCTGCGCATCCAGCTCTGAGGGCAGGAGCCATGACAGCCCTTCTTTTCCCGTCAGATCATCCAGCTCCATTTTATGGAATGTTTTCGCACTCTGATATTCATCCACACTGGGCACGTCCATAGTGGCCAGACCGGGCCATGGCGCTACCGGGACACCACTTGCCGGAAGGGGCGAGTTTTTAGGCCGCACAAGCACCCCCGCTTCTGGCAAAGAGGGATCATCCTGCTGCTGCGGCTTTCCGGAAATAACATTCACATAAACAGGTTTTTTATCTGGTAATGAGGATACAGCAGGTTCATCCGCGTAGGCTGCCCCAAAACACAGAGTGGTTATCAGGCTCCCTGCAACGGTGGCATACCCCAAAGCAGCGGACGATTTAGACACAGAAAATCTGTTGAAGTGTTTACGATACATCATCTGACCACGAAAAAGTTTCAGAACTCCGGCCAGAAAGTGCCCGGTTAAAGTCATAGAACGGTGAAGGCACGACAAGAAAAGCATCCCGGGTTGAACGCTTTCAGAATCAGGTCATACCTGCAAAAATTCAGCAAAAATCTTAAACAGGCTCCAAAGTCAGGAGACTGCCTGCCTGCCCTCTTCTGCCACACACAGAAGAAGACGATCCGCGACGCTATATTTTTCAAAAAATCTGAAAATAATGATCTTAAAAATATGGATTACTATAAAACCAGAAAAATATTTCCAATAAATCAACTTTTTACTGCAATCGTCATACCATCATTCGCGCTCAGGCAGAGATGATGCCGATCAGAAAATCTGAACGCACGTCTCCCACGCCTTAAAAAAGAAAAACTATAATATTTTATAAGCAACAATCTCGTTCTTTTCCTTTAAACTCCCCTTAACTGCCAAACCGATAGCGCCGCTGCGTTGCAGCTTGTCATACCGATCTTAAGGCGCTGAAAACCCCTCCATTGTCCAATATATGAAAGAAGTGTTATACATACTTATTTCATATAGGTCTGTTGCCGAACTGATGCGTGAATTGTGCGGCCTTCAGAAATAAAATCTATATAAATCATAAACTTATAATTATATATCCCATTAAATGAACCCCACAGTCTGACATGCGTTTCACGCCAGATTACGGGTGCTCTCACCGGAACGTTACCATTAAAAGCCGCCCGACAAGGCTGTTTTCACCCCTCTGACGGGGCCAGAACGGCTCCTCCCGATCTGGCACTCCACCCCCTCCGGAAGGCCCGGCCATTTCAAAAATAGACGCGCTCACGTCGGCTCCTTACGAAGTCTCGGAAACTTTTATAAAAAATCAGACTTTTTATGAGATTTTGCTTCAGGATCTTCTTGACAGGCCGGACTATATTGGACACAGAGCAAGTTCCGCTCCTCTGGAAACACTGATAAAGACCCTCACAGGCCGTGCCTGCGGGAAAACTCTCTTATCAGACACCAGCGTATCAGGATTTAGTCGTAACCCCGGCCCGACACCTTGCTGTCAGGACGATTTCAATACTGGAGTGATAGCATGGGTGGCGCTCAACCCGCAGATCACCATTCTCCGCTCGGTGGCGTCTATCGCGCCATCTTTTCCATCATCAGCCTTGCTGTCGGTCTGGCCCTTGCATATGGCGGCCTGAAGCTGCTGATGCTGGGTGGCTCGGCCTATTACCTTCTGGCCGGGCTTGCCTACTGTGCGCTGGCTGTTCTGGTTTTTCTGAAGCATCGCGCAACGCTGCTGGCGGCTGTGGCTGTTTTTGCCGCCACATTTGTCTGGGCCCTGTGTGACACGCCGGAAATTGGCTACTGGGCTCTTCTGCCGCGTCTGGTTGTCCCGGCCATTCTGTTCACGCTGAATGTGTGGGCCGTTGCAACCTTCCCTGCAACGCCTGCCTCCATCCGCCGTGGCAGCGTCTATGGTGGCCTCGGGATTGTGGGCTGTCTGTTGGTCACGCTGGTTGAAGCCTTCTTCCCTCACGGGCAGATCAGCAACCCCAACGCAGCCCCCGCACCGCAGCAGGTTGCACAGGCGGGCAAACCGGATGCACCGGATGACTGGGAATTTTTCGGGCGGAATGCTCAGGGCACGCGCTATGCGCCCTATACCCAGATTACGCCAGACAATGTCAGCAAGCTGAAAGTTGCCTGGGTTTACCACACAGGCAGACGGACACATGGGCCGGGCGCCGGGGTGGATGAAAACACGCCGCAGCAGATTGGCAATGTGCTCTATTCCTGCACGCCGGAAAACCTGATTACGGCTCTGGAAGCGGATACCGGGAAAGAAATCTGGAAGTTTGACCCCAAGGCCCATACGGCTGAGCATGTGTCCTGCCGTGGCGTTGGCTATTACGATGCCACGAAAGATGCGAGCCTGACCGCTGAGGACAAAGCCGCGGACGACGCTGCTCCGATGTGCCACCAGCGTATTCTGGTCTCAACCGTGGATGCCCGCTTCATCGCGCTGGATGCGCATACCGGTGCCCTGTGCTCCGGGTTTGGTGAAAACGGCTCTGTTGACCTCAAAAAACAGATGGGTCCGGTTGAAGGGGGCAAACGCTACCACCCCACCTCCATTCCGGTTGTGATGGGCCATGTTGCCGTTATTGGTGGCTGGGTGCGTGATATTGTCCACGGTGAACCCTCCGGCGTTGTGCGCGCCTATGATGTGCGGACCGGCGCTCTGGCCTGGGCATGGGATGTGGGTGACCCGGAAAACACCAATGCACCGCAGGACGGGCAGACCTACACGCTGGAAACCCCCAATGTGTGGACCATCCCGACCTATGATAAAGAGCTGAACCTCGTCTATCTGCCTACCGGCAACGGCCCGCCTGACTACTGGGGCGGAGACCGCAACGCAGTTAAGGAAAAATTCGGTGCCGCTATTGTTGCGGTAGAAGCAACAACCGGCAAAACCAAATGGGTTTTCCAGACGGTGCATCATGACGTGTGGGATTATGACCTGCCGTCCCAGCCTGTGCTGTATGACGTAACCAACGCACAGGGTGAAAAAGTCCCGGCCCTGATCCAGACCACCAAGACCGGCCATATCTTTGTTCTCGACCGTCGCACCGGCCAGCCGGTGACTGAGGTTCAGGAACGCAAAGTGGCTACAACACCAGCGGCGCAGGGTGAACACCTCTCCCCCACCCAGCCCTTCTCCGTCGGGATGCCCACCATTGGCGCGGACCCGCTGACGGAAAGCTCCATGTGGGGTGTCAGCACGTTTGACCAGCTTTATTGCCGCATCATGTTCAAGGATTCGGTTTATGAAGGCCCGTTCACACCGCCCGGTGAAAAACCCTACATTGAATGGCCCAGCCTGCTGGGTGGCATGAACTGGGGCGGCATCTCTATTGATGAAGCCCGTGGCATCATGTTTGTGAACGACATGCGCATGCCCCTGCGTATGACGCTGGTCAATCTTGAAGAAGCCAAGAAGTATAAAGTCTCCACGGACGAAGTGCCGGGCTTTATGGGCACCATCCGTCCGCAGGTTGCCGGACCGTATGCCGGTGTGCGCATTGATATCCTGCAATCTCCGCTGCAGGTGCCGTGCAATACGCCTCCGTTTGGCACCATGAGCGCTATTGATCTGCACACCAAAAAGATGCTGTGGCAGGTGCCGATGGGCACAACGCAGGATCTGGGTCCAATGGGCATTAAAACCCACCTGCCGGTGCCCATGGGCATGCCGACTCTGGGTGGCCCGACCTCCACCGCATCCGGACTGGTCTTCTTTGCCGGAACGCAGGACTATTATCTGCGTGCGCTGGATTCCGGCACGGGTAAGGAAGTGTGGCGTGAACGCCTGCCGGTTGGCGCTGTTGCCGCACCGCTCATTTTCCGCTCCCCCAAAACGGGTAAGGAATATGTGGTGATCTCTGCCGGTGGCATGAGCCATTCCCCGGATGTGGGCGACTATATTATTGCCTACACCCTGCCGGAGGACGCCGCTGCCAAATAAGCGGCGGACAGTCTGGTTTCGGAACACAGGAAAATCCCCACTTCGGTGGGGATTTTTTTTGGGCACCGGACCGCCCGGCAAATTCCACAGGGCACGTTGCCAGGCACCTCCAGCCCTGCATTCTTTCCTGCACGGCAATGCACCTGCCTTCTGAGGTTGTGATTGCATCCGGCTTTCAGGAGAGGCACCATAGCCGCCATGGTTCGGACTTCTCTTCTTCCCGGAACAGCCCAGGCGAGGAAACGTACGCTCTGCTCGCTGTTTCTTGGCGGGCTGGCAGCTCTTTCTGCCTGTGCCGGGCCAACACGCTCCACATACCGCGCACCCGGTCCCGCAGTGGACGCATGGGGGCCATATATTCAGGAAGCCTCTACCCGCTTTTCCATCCCGCAGGCCTGGATTCGGGCCATCATGCAGCAGGAATCGGGCGGGCATCAGTATCTGCACGGCAGGCTGACACGCTCTGTGCACGGGGCCGTCGGCCTCATGCAGATCAAGCCGGACACGTACCGGGAACTAGCCAGACGCTACCATCTGGGGTCCGATCCGTATAACCCGCATGACAACATCATGGCGGGCAGTGGCTATATCCGGGAACTGTATGACCGCTTTGGCTCTCCGGACTTTGTGGCCGCCTATAATTGCGGGCCGCAATGCGCGGAAAACCACCGCAGCCGGGGCGCAAGTCTGCCCTCCTACGCCCGGACCTATCTGGCGGCAGTCAAACCACACCTGAATGACCCGGTTCCGGCCATAACCACCCCGACCGAGATGGCGTATGCCACAGCCCCGACACAGACCGTCTCCCGGCAGGTGCTAACGCCCGCCACCCCACCGGCCTATCGTGTTGTGGCAACCTCCCCGCCAGCCGCTGTGGCTGTTGCCAGCGCGGCCGGAACCGGCACGGCACCGCCTCTTGAGTCTGATGAGGTCGCCCCTCCGGCCCCGTATGCGTCGGATGGCGATATCGTCGTCTCTCCCGCAACAGGAACAGAAGCCGCAGGGCAGGCCTTAACTGCTCCGGCCGTGACACCCGCCTCCTATAGCGCCCCGGCAGCCGCCACCGTCTGGCAACAGGATACGGGTGGGAACGCCATGATTCAGATCGGAGCGTTCTCCACGCAGGAGCGCGCGGTGCAGGCCGCCGCACTGGCCAGACACTCCTCCAGCGGGCTGGCCAGTGCTGTAAACCGCATTGAGCTGATCCCCGCATCCAATGGACGCCAGATCTGGCGGACACGGCTGGCGGGGCTGTCCAGCACCCAGACAGGCTCCATCTGCTCACAGCTTCGTCAGCAGGGGTTGTCCTGTATTCTGGTTGTTGATCAGTAAACAGCGCCGTAT
>JAEIHY010015716.1:0-58561 GCA_018904565.1 Drosophila tsacasi | reverse complement strand
AACTTCGAAACAAGAAAGAGACAGACAGAGACCCACCTGGCTTGACTACCCACCATGACTGCATTAAAAATCAACTTAATTTCACTGCCCATGGGGTCAGTTTTATGGAAACACAAAAACCAAGATCAACACAAACACGGCAACTGGGCAAACTGGCAACTGTGGCATCCAGCAACCAGCAACCAACATACAACATGCGGCAGCAACAATAACAATAACCGAGAGCAACGATGAAAAAATGATGAAGACCTCCAAAGTGGCAAAACACGAAATGGCAACAAAAATCATATTTTCACAGGCGCTTGGCGTTTGCGCAGAACTTCGCACTTGATCGGGGGCCGTTGGCGGATGGCGGCGGGATCTCCGCTGGGAGAGACCCCAAAAACATACGCAATTATGTGTTTTTTTTTATTAACTCCTGAGATCCATGCCTTTGGCTAAAGGAGAGTTCAGTGTTGTTCAGTTGAGCTCCGTTCGCCATTAGGGGGGTCCACTCGTACGGTCCACACACGCACTCTCTATATAATTTTAACACATGCTGCGTTTTGGGCCTTTCGTTTCTTGGTCTTTCTTCTGTATCCCTTTCGCCTTTCCCCTCTTTTTTTTTGGCACTGCAACATTTCCCTCTTGGCTTAATAACTTTATTTAGCTTAGATGGAGCTCGAGTCGAAGTCGGAGTCCGAGATGGAGATGAAGATGGCGTTGGTGAGCCGTGTGTGGCTTAAGCTGGGCAAGAGGATCGGCACGAACGCTTGGAGATGTGGCTTTGGGCTTGGTATTAATTAGTGCGATAGGTCCTTTGTGATCCCAGGCACCATAAACCGCAACAAAGGGCTGGACAAAAGGCTCACCTTTGGTGTTGTATTATTTAGACATCAGGACTTTGATTGATGATTCTTTTGCCTTTGGAGTTGCATGACCCCGGGTCTTAATGGGTAAGTAATAGCATTTAAAAGGTGAAGATAAAATCTTAAATGAGGAAAATAAAAAGATTAAATAATAGGTAAATAAAACTTAAATAAATGAATGTACAAAATTACAATTAATAGTAAATAGTAGTGGAGTTAACACACCAATTCTTATAAATATTAAATTAATAAAATAATGAAATAATGGGTTAATAATATTTAAATAAATTAATATACAAAAAAATAATGAATAAACAAAGTAGATAGTAAAAAGTTGAATTTTTATCAGCAAACTAATTCCTTTAACTAATAAATTGAGTACATTTTGTGTTTAAAAATTTGTTATAAATAAAATTCAACACAGTTTATTGATCTTCAACAAAGTTTCATAATTTAAGTTTCTTTCTATCCTTTATTATCTACTAATAACCTTATATAAGATTTTTAACTTTGGGTAACGAGTTAAACTCATTTTTCACATTACAAGTCAAATTAGCAGAGCCACACAAAAATCCCTGCGCCACATGGAACAATTAAACAATTCATTTATCTTAATTTGTCTGCAATTTCCTTGCTTCACCTTGGGATCCAGCTGTCCCACTGCCTTGAATATATACAAAAAAATATCAAGAAAAAATTTGAAATTAATTGCTGCTTGCGACTTTCGTTTCCTTTTGTTTCCCTCTTTTTTCCCTTACCATTTCTGCTGTGTCATAATCTTCACACCCGAAAAAGGATTCACGATCGCTGAGAGATCTCACTGTGGCCCAGTGGTTGGGGGTTGTAATCTTTAAATAATTTAAGCCAATTCGCCGCAAACCGTTAAAGGTCGGCTTGGAGTCGAGACCAGGACCAGGGCGTTGCCCATCCATCTGCGAACCGATCTTCTCGAACCGATCTGTGTTAATATTTGCTCACGATCATCGGCTTTTAAGGATCTCCAGAGGCAGCAACACTGCGGGAAAAAACCCTAATTACCGCATTAAGGTGTCAAAATGATGAGCATCATCTGCTTTGTCTGGCGTTCCCTTTGCCGGCAACAATGTGGCAAATTTAATGAATATGTCAAGTAGTCAGCGCTCCAGAGTGTCCAGTGATAAATCTACCTTAACGTCTTAGAACGATGGGAACGCGTCCGCCGACATGGACCATGGATTTTTCACAAGGAGGAGTTCGCTTTTGCTTATGGAGCGTGTCTGATCACCAGATGGCAACATTTTGTCTTTTTGCGCCTGGGAACTTTCGGAACGAACTACGGGGATTCTTCTTAACTTTGTGGTCGGTCGATTATGAGGGACTCTTATGCTGTAAAATGTGGTTAAACATATTTCTTAAATCTGAAATATGTCAAATTTAATAGCACTGATCATTAAAACTCTTTAAAGCTAGATTTTGAACAACTTATTGTTAGAAATAATGTGCAGTTGAAACGTGAACTTCTTAAACTTCTTAATTAAGAAGCTAAAGGTTTTTATTTCATTTTATGATCTTAATAAATAAAGGTTTATTAGGTAAAATAAGGTATTAACTGACTTTTTATACTATGTAATAAATTCTTTATTTTATAACAAAATTTTCGATTGAAAAAATTTTTAATTCAAAATTTAAAGACTAAGTTGTATTTTCTTATTGTTTTCGGCTTCGAAAATTCGGAATCAACTTAATCTGAACCTCTACTCTAAGCTTCAACACTTATTTCTTTATTTAAAATAAGGTGTATTATATAATTTCAGACTTTTTAAAAGCATAATTTTATTACTTTTCTTATTTTCAATAATCCCAAATTCTATTTTAACTATAGTCAGAACCCCAAACTGGAACCTAAGCCAGGAATTGTCCGTGGACGATCGACCCTTTTTGCTCTTCCCTTTATTCCCTTTCCCCATTTGCCACATTCTTTTACGCTTGCCTTCTTCTCTTCCACTCCTTCGGGTTGTCTTCCTTTTTTTGTGTATATACGTGGCTATATACATACATACATATGTAGGTCTCGCTGGACCCAGGTTGAGGTCCAGGTTGCAGGTTCTCCGGGCTCCCTGCTCCCGGTCCCCGGCTCCAGGTCCATCGGCTGGTCGGTCGTTCGTTCGTTCCATTTTAATAACATTAATTAAGGTGTTGCCTTCGTTGGTGTTCTTCACGCCTTTCCTTACAAATTACGCAGGAATTTCATGTTTCAGGTTTTGTTTCTGTAGTTTTTCGTTGCTGCTTGCTGTTGTTCTTGTTGTTGTTTGGACCCCGGACAGGCGTTCAAGCGGTCTTAATAGTTGTTCTCCTTTATTGTTGTAGCGCCCCGTCTGCCGGTTGTTTGTTGTTGTGGCAGCTTCTTCTCCTTTCAAGAAAACTGGCCAAGAACTGCAATTTGGCTAAAATGGTGTTCTGCAGTTTGATCTTCGAGAATCGTCCGATCGTCTTTCGATATGTACACCTCCAAATTAAGCCATTAGCTGGGGTCTTTATATGCACATTTATATATTCCCTATATATAAGATTGATACGATGGGGCGCCATTTTAGGCGCCAGTTGAAAGGAAATTAGCCGCTTTTACTTATAAAAAAATTTATACAATTTTTAAAATAAAATAACGATATAGTTTGATCAAATACTGAATGATATTTAATGTATAAATAAGTACAGGAATTTTTAGAATGCTATTTTGTGCCTTTTAGAAAAGTATTTAAAAAATATAAGTTAATTATTTCATTAAAGTATTTGAGAGACTCCTGCTTAATTTCCACACTTTTAAGTAAATGTATAAAAATAATTTAAAAATAATGTAAATACATATAAATTAAATTAAATAAATGGTTTTAAAATCATTTTAGGTTATCAATAAGTTTAAAAGTTTAATAATTAAACCTTTTTTTCCAATTTTCCCACGCATACAAATGCAGCATAAATATAAGTTTTTTATCACCAAACTTACCACAAAAGAGAGGCAAGTGAGGCGTGGACCCCTTCGGCAGCCAAGGTCAGTCCGAGGTCAATGGCACTCTCTATAAAAGTAAAATAATGGTGGCGTTGCCAGAGGCTGAAGGTAGCGCCATCCTCGTGCTTAGTTTGTTAGATGGATGACTAATAAGCGTCGCCACAATTAATTGAAATCCACTGATACGCATCTACCGAATGGCTTCAGATACAAGCAAATCTCATTAACGCGCCCAAGATAAAGCCACTGGAATCTGGAAAAACAACGATCGGGCGGAGGAGAAGAAGAGATGCGATGCATACTCGCATATATATGTATATCTCGGTGTACATTTTGTTCAGTCAAGTGAACCAAAGCCAGGCCAAGAAGATTCCAATTCCAATCCCAATCCCAATCCCGATCTCGGGCCCAATCCCGTATCCCACAACGTCGGGGGCTTTATAAATGCACGCAGATACAGTTTTTGTCTTTTGTTTCTTATTTTGATGTTGTTTTTTTTTTTGGAAGTCAAGCGGTTTGCATTTGTACGATAAATAAAATGAATGCGATTGTTAATTAGTTGTTGCTGTTGCAGCCGATCTTGCCGGGGGTATCTTATCGCGCCGGCATGGGCTTGTCTCCTCTGGCTGCAGCCCCAAAATAATAAACCACAGAGGAGACACACACGCGGACAATCAGTTGTCCAAGTAGGCAAATGGATTGGAAACTTTGGTCTTTGAGTTGGATAATTCAAGGGGTTTCATTCTCTGGTGAGATGGATAGGTTAAAGTCAGTATTAAGTTCTTGTGGGTCTTAGATTTAAGGGGAATGCAAAAGGGGATTTATGGAATCTGTTAGTAAAATGATATATATATATATATATAATATTAAATATTGGAAAAAATAATAAATTAGTTTTTGATGTAATCTAAAAACTATGACTATTTTCTTAATTAAAAAAAAAAACTGAAAAATATAAAATTTAAATAAAATTCTCAATAATATAAGTAATTCAACTTAAAACTACAACTCTTTTAAAAATTAGCATATTTAAAGGAAACAAAAACGTAATAATAAATAACTATGTTTTGATTTTGAATTTAGGAACTACCCCATTGCTTTCCTTTATAATTGCCGTATTTATAATATGTTCTAAATATGTTCTTTTCTCCATGGAAAATTTCTCTTACATCCCACCCACTCTTATAATATAAATAAAAAACACATAAAACCTTTTAGCCCATTCATCAGCAGCTTTAGGCCATCTTTCCTGAATTTAAGCCCCCCTAAAATTAAAAATTAACGTGATAAGCAACCTCTAAAAGGCTTCTGCTTCTGTTGCTCACGGGCTCACATCACAATATATGATATTCATTTAATTACATGCATTTAGCGACATCGATTTGATTTCTTAATTTATGCAGCCAAAGATCGATGGCGCTCGATCGATCGATCTGTCTGTCTGTCTGAGAATCGTAATTTATGCACAATGGGCAAATCAATTTTCATTCTGTTCAAAATGTGTTTTGCATTTGATTTTTTTCTTCTATTGTTGTCGTTGTTGAACTTTTGTTTGCTGTTTAGGCAAATTTCTATAGATTTTTATCTCGTGTCGACAACAATAAAATTGTGTTAATTTATGGGAAAGTCAGCGGAATGACTATGTCCACAGATAGATATAGATACACTTGAATGAAACTGGGAACTTGCTTTTTCAATCGATTTGTGTGTTGTTGTGGTTTGTCTTCATTAATTTACGTTTAATCATTTATGCAGATTTCAATCAATGGGCGAATCGATTTGAAATACATTTCCGTTTAGCATATAATTTTGTTGTAGACACAATCTGGTTATTTAAAATTCAATTTGTTTGCAATTAATTGGATGACAAGGCGTATTTTTGTTGTAATTGAAAAGGGTAGAAATTTGTTAAACGAACTTGAAAAAGTTTTGAAAAAAGAAAAGAAAATGTATACAATTTTATAACATTTTCAAATATACAATTTTCCTAATAATATATATCTCTATTATCTAGAAGTTGAAATATATAAAGAGGCCACCAGGGTCAACAACAATTTTGAAAATATAGTTAACTATGATTTATAGTTTATATAATTTCTTACCTCGATGAATTTGTTTATATGAGTTGCCTTTGTGAAAAATAATTAGAAACTTTTGGTGCTTCATTTTTTTCTATTTGTTTTTATTACAACTATTTACAAAGCTTACATGAATTGCGTATGAATATGTTTATATGGGTTTTGTGTGCTTTTTTATTTGTATTTACAACTAGCTAAAAGATTAGAGATACTCGTGTTTACTTGTTAGTTAATACTTAAAACGTTTTCTCTGTAAGTGTGTATATGTGTGTGTGTTTTTCTATCACGCGAAATGGAAAGCTTTCAAAATTCTATATTCCTGACTAAACCGAAGAAATTTAATACAAATTATAATGGTGATCGGATCAATCAAAGGCACGTGTTGACCGCTCGATGCTCCAGGCACTTTTCGCAGGTCACCTCGCAGCACCACTTGAAGACGCACTTGCAGTTGGTCTGCTCCTCGACGATCCGCCGGGTGTGTCCCCGATTGCAGCACAATCGATCGCACCGATCGGATCCCGGACTGGTCACATTGCACTCCCTGCCCTGGGTGCCCAGGGCTCCCGTTTTGGGATTTGCCGCACAGAAATCGGGCGATTCATCCGCAAATACTAGTTGGTACTTATTCGCAGGCCTCGCACGTGGATTTTCCGGCATAAAACTGTTGCCATCGTTGCGCAACGCCACCTTCCGGGCGCTGTCATAGCGATCGCGCAGTCGTGCGGCCACCTCCCGGAAGGGAGGCATCTTCAGCCAGCAGGTCTTTACGGTGCAGGAGCCCGAGAGCCCGTGGCACTTGCACTCCAGCCGCATGGCATCCCGAATGGCCTGGAAATAATATTAAGAAGACCGGGATGGAGGGGTTGTTTTAGCCAGGATTCACTTAAACTTATTACTAAACAAGGCTTTATATTTTATGAATATATTAATATACATATATTTAAATTAAATTTATGTCCTGTATTCTAAAACTCACCAATCTCCCTGCATTATTGTTGTGCAACTTTACCAATGTCCCCAGATCACTCCGCCTCTGCCTTTGTTTGGCATCGAGAAAAACCCTCGAATGACGAAGGCCAAAGTTCACATTGTCACTGCACCCACCCCACTCCCACTGTCCATCGGGGAACTTGATATTGTCCCAGAATTTGCGACGACCCCTCCTACCCCCGGGTTTCCGATTCCTTCCGTTTCTGTGCTCCAGCGCAGACATATCCGTCATGTTGTAATTCCGATTTAGTCGCTGCTGCTGGTTGGGATGTGGCTGATCCTGCAGGGGCAACTGTTGGCGCAGCATTGCCGCCTGCTGCTGCCGCTCCAAGGTGGCCTCAGCTGTGGCCGCGGTTACCATTACCGGCTGACCTCCGTTACGACGCATGTGCGCCTTGTCGCAGGAACACTCCACCAGCTGGCCCATTGTACAGGCCTTGGTCACTGCATAGGTCACGCCGGCGGCTGTGATGGCGTTCACGAAACCCGTCTCACGGGAGTCTGTGGAGGAAGAGATAAATTTTAAATATAAATATAAATATAAATATAAATATAAATATAAATATAAATTAAATTAAATGAATAATGCAATTTTTAATTTATTTTTATTGACAAATTCTAAATCTTAAAGTTGGAAATAATAGATGGAGTGTGGGAAAAACGTTGCATATAAATTAAGCACAGAAAGTCTGATAAGTTTTATTCCGTAACTTAAAGTTGTTTATGTTCTTAAGAAAATATTTTTAGGAAAATAAAACCAAAATCATTTTCCTCTTAAAATGCCCAAGTAAATTATTTGCTAAATCTTTGAGTGAAGGGAAAAATCAACAAATATACACTCAAGGCAAAAATGTTCCTTGTTTTCAAACTTCCTCGCATTTATTTATTTTAGAATTATACCTTACATCATTTTCGAGTTTTCTGTTAAATCTACTTAAAATGAAATCCCATTTGATCCTCCTCAAATTCATATTCCATATTTCCCCCTGCTTAGTTATGCTTTTGTATAACTCTGTTCATAACATTCCATAAATTAGCCCCACGTTCAATCAATCCTCAATCATTAGTGGTGTCAGCACGTGTCGCCTGATGGATTTTAATTTGTCAGGCAGGGCGACAAAATGATTTATTGCTTGTTCGATTAGCGATCACCAATCACCGATCAGCGATCAACGATCGAGGCAGCGAACGCTGCTCTATGCAAATCACAAATCGCACAGGGACTCGCGGACCTGTGTTGACAGTGTCACGTTTAATGAAAGCGAAAACGAACTCGAAATCTGAAGCCGCATTTTAATTTGCATACGAGCTTGTAATGCGCTCTGGAAGGTGAAGGGAGGTTCTTTTTCCAGCGAGACAGGTGATACATCTTGAGCCATCCCGAAATGGAGTGTTACAAGAGGGACTTTATTTTTTATATATATTTTCGCTGACAGGTTGACAGGGCAAGGCTTTAATCCGAGCAATGGGGGGGGATTTTTGGTGGTTACGCCTGCGGAATTTATGGCACACACAACACCACCGTTTGGTATGTGTTTTGTTTGCGCATTGTTGTCATTAAGTGCAGAGATTGAGGAGGAGTATCTCCTCCTTGTGCCTGCCACTTTTCCTGTGCAATAATTTATTAAAATTGACAGCTTTGTAGGCTCATTTCAGGCGCTATTCATCAGCGCGGGTCGCTGCATTTTTATTATGCAACTTGATGGATGGTGCCTGCGGTCTGGTCTGCAAGGCCCCTTGTACATGACAACCCAAAAAATAAAGTAAAATAAAATAAAAATAAAATAAAAGTAAACGGGGCGTGCAACGATGAGTTGTAATTAGGCAGCTTGGATCCGCGAGATAGCATCTCCACCTGGCTTTCCCCCTTGTGACTCACACATGGAGAGTGTTAACAGGCACTGCATAATAAAGTGATTTCCCCAGTCTTAAGTCTAGTTTGTCCTTCTGAAAAACTACTTACCGCGCATTAAAATTTTCCTCATGCTTTTGCGTAGAACAGTGCAGTTCCAGCGGCGATTGCGGAATTGGAACTCGCATTCGCGGAAGCCCAGGTTGATGCCATTGATGATGATCTCTTTGAGCAGGGCCGAGTCGTGCCGGCAGATTTCGGCCAACTTGCCGCGCAGGCGACGTGTCTTTTTGCACATTAGATTGGGATCGAGAAGGATGTTGGTGCCCTCAGCCCTGGAATAAAATAAGCGAGAATTCGGTGAATACAAGGGATTTTACATAATTTATTTCATCTAATTTGTAAGGAATAATTTTACGTTAAAGCATGGAAATATCTTTCTAAGTTCACATTAAGAATAATTCAAATATAACTAAGTTTCAACGTATCTCAAAGTTTTAGGCCAAACTACGTGGAACCAAATAAGCCATAAGCTAAATTTCTACTCACTACAAAAATTCCCTTCTCTGACTAATCCCCTTCTGAAGTGCATTGTCAATCATTTCCACCTGAGACACACCTTAACCTATACAAAAGACCAATAATGACATCACAATACCCGATAAGCCATCACGTTTTCGACTATCTATGACTTATTATTTTCCCTGAAGGGTTTGTTTCTGGCCCAATGGCATTTTATCAATACCAAACACTTTGTCATCGATGAATAATCTTCGAGTATTTCTCAGATTTTGAACTTGCCGAAACTTGGCCTTAGATTTATAGTATTTTTAGACTGACTCAGCTGTGGCGAGCCCCTCACTTTTATGGCTCCGTATGCCGAGTATCAATTGGAATTCGCAATGATGGACAAATCGATCAATCAGTGCTGGAGGCTAAAGCAGCTACAGCAGCAGAAGGCCCTATTAAATGCTTTATTTACTTCGAATCTTCAGCCAGTCAGGGCATAAACCAACTGAAACACACTTTCCACACAACTGGAAATCGGCGCAAAGTTCAGTAAATTTCACGCGAATGTGCAATGTGAAAAAAAGCGAAGAGCCGAGCGATTGAGCTATTAAAAAGTCATAAATCTGAAATGGAAAAACATAAATCAGCGGCAAAGGCTGCGAGCGAGGCGAGCAGAAACCGTTTTTCCAGTGGCCGCTTCCGAGTGCTGCTGACACATACCCGAGAGAAGTCAATCTCCATATAGGAATAAATAACATATACGCCTTATTATGTATGTGTGTATGTGTCTGCTCAACTACACCCACATTGTTGGGTAATTATTAATTTTCCACCTAAATTAAATTTTAACGCCGCCGCCAGCAGCCGGCAAATGGCATTCAAAATGAAAACGAAAATTGCATCGATTGGAAAAATTGCAAAAAAAGAAAAAAACCAACACAGAAAACTCGGTGCGGGTATTATGGTTGATACTTTATTGATTGACTTTTGCCAAAGCTTTGCTTTTTAAAAATAATAAACAAATGTCTAAGGAGGACCGCTTTATAGCCGACATTACGTATACGCCGCTTATGACAGCAAACGAAAAAATTTAGTTCATCTGTTTTTTCTTCTGGCATTTGGGGAAATGATTGCCTACAAATTTCTGCTGAGCAGCATAAATAAATAAATAAATCTATATATAATGAATGCCTTGGTTGGCGCCACATTTATAATTAGTGCAAGCCAAGGCAACAAATATGCTAATTACAGGATGATATGTGGCTTGGTTTTGTTGTCTCTGAAATATATAATGAATTTTATTGTATCTTTAGAGATCGAACTGAAAGATGAAAGAAATTTTCTTGGGGATGTGGAAGAGATTTTTGGAATGTTTTTTACACCATTAAATATTATTTAATGATATCCATAACTCTGTTTTCATAGTTTAATATTAAAGAAGGGTCAATTTTCAATTGAAAATTAATTTAAATGTATTATATTATATTTTGCTATTATATTATATATTATATTATTACGATTGCTATTATATTTATAAAATACAAAATTAATTTTGTATGTCTTCATTTTGTTAATTAAATTTATTTTTGGCCTAAACAAAAAACTTGCAACTATATTTTCGATTCAGTACATTCGCAGCCCTCTCCCCCCATAATTATCATCTGATAACCCAATTGTGTTGCTCCCAATTTTCCCAGAGAACACACTGGCACCCAGTTGCAAGTAGATAAACCACTTGAACCGCTTGAGAATCCCATTATCGATGCCCACCTGGGTTGCTCCACTTGCCACCTGGCCTGTTGCAGCAGTTCCCTTGCCTGCCTGTGGCAATACACTCAGGGAGATTATGACAACTTAATAGCCGCAAAATGAACAAAACAAAAAAAAAAACGAATCCAAATAACAAATAGAGCAAACACACGCACGAGTACTTAACGAAAATATTAACTCCAAAGGCAACAAAAGCCATCGCCAAACACAAACTACAAACTTCAAATGATAGACGGGGCGCTGGTAAACAAAGTGAAACAATTGAAGTTCAAATCACAATGATCATCTTCATCGATCGGCGATCTTCATCTGGATGCTGCTACTCTGGATGTGTTGTTGCTGCTTTGATGATGATGACGTCTCTTCTGCGTTGCGTTGATGACTGGAGAGATCTAAAGAACTCAAACACCTTTCAACCGCACAAGTTGCCACCACCACCAGGCACACACACACACACAAATGGCAGCACAACACAAGAAAGACAAAAAAAACATCGAGGAGATTTTTGTTAAGCGGAAAATAGCCGCACAGAGAGTGGAGCAACCGATCGTTCGACACTTTTCGGTTTTTGAAGTTGAACTGAAGTTTACTTGGCAGCGAACTCGGCAGCAGCGAAGTTGTCGGCAAACATGAAAAGGAGCCAGCACAACTTCAGGTCTCTCAGGTCCCTCTTCCCATCCCCATTCCCATACCCAGTTTCTCGCATCCAATAGCATGCACTGGCAGAAATTTGTGAGTAACAAAAATTACAACAAAAATTATTAAACAAATAATAAAAACTAAATTTGAATAGGGGTTCCAAGTGAACATTTTCAGAGCGTGAGTTATCTAGTTATTATAATAAAAATAAATAAAATAAAAATAGTAATTCATATATTTTTAATATTATTCCTATTGTATAAAGTTGTGTTTTAAACCAATAGTTTAAAACAAGGGAAACAGAAGTACATAAAAACTTTCTTTGCGGCATATACCCCACCATATACCGACCAGTCTAAAACAACACTTGGCAACGTATCTTTATTTTTCTTTCAGTATCTGTGTGTATGCCTGGTTTTCATTGGTATGGGTGTCGTTATAGGCCTCAATGGACTTTCAGTGACTCCTTTCCCTCTCTCTTTGCCTTTTCCCAGACTCTTTGACATTGATCAAAGTGCCCGGTTCGGTTTTGGTAGCCTCTAAACGGACAAGTGGTTAAAATTTCCCATACTATCCAGTACTTAGTAGCTGGTAAATATACAAAATTAGGGGCATTTTTGAGGTTCGATTAAGTAAAGTGAAAAATATAAGAAGTTAATTTGTGATGTAAGATTTGCAACTCACATGGAAGGACTTCTTTAGCAAGTAACAAATATATAAAGAGTTTTATGTAATATATTTCTGAAATATTATTTTTAATGACGTAAAATTGTTAGCCTTCGCCCAGAGCATTCCCACTTCGTTGCTATTCACCTCTCAGCCTTTATCTGAATGTCTCTTAAAGTAAATATGTAGAATCGTTTGATTGACTCATTTTGGTGAATTCCTTGTCCACGTTGCAACTCCCTCCGCTCCTCCTAAATACTCCTGTGATCGTCGGTGTAAACAAATCAACGACTTAAACCACTTGTCAACATGCGAGTGGCAAAGTATTTAAACAAAGCGTTGACAAGTGAATGAATGGCCATTGGATTGGTCCACCGGCTGCCTTTCTGCTTGCTTTTATTTTTATTTTTATTTATTTTTTATTTTTATTCCAACTCCTCGGACTGCCTGTTTCTGAGCCTGGTCAACTCGAGTGCTATTGCGGACGGTCAGTTTCATTTACGCGCTCAAATATTTGCCTACGGAATGCCTCGGCGCAAGTGCTGATCTCTTGTGCATACGAGAGTTCCGGGGGAGAGAAGCGTTTGATGTGGGCGGCAGCATTGACAATCGATTAGGTTCCCCCAGCCGCGGCTACTGGCAAAAATACAAAAAAATTTGAGAAAAACAAAAATAAATAAATAAGAAACACCGAAAAGGTGTTGACATGACGGGGAGTTGGGAACTTGGGAACCGATCTCAGTGAGATGTGGTGGGTGCGGCTTCGTGTGTGGGCGTCGCACGCTGCTTTTTGACACCTTTTTTTTTACTGAAATGTTTGTGATTTTGCCAATTAGCATATTAGGCGCCGTCACTGTGCCATCGGGGTGTATATTCTGGATTTTTAAGCACAGGAAAATACTAAGAGCTATAGGAAAAGTCTTCTCTTTATTATATTACTTGCTCAGCCTTCAGCATTCATAATTCCTGGAGAATCTTTCTCTTTTAAAATTCTTCTTGTTCCCAATTAAATAAAATTCCCTTATAAATATTTTCCTTTTTTTCCCCCTTAGTGCTTGGAACTTAAAACATTAGTTTGCCTGCTTGCTGTTGCCCAGGCATGTCCATGTCCAATTGGCGCAACAAAAACGCTGGCTAATAATTCAGGCATATTTACTATAAGTATTTTCTGAGCCCCGGCTTTGTCATTCCTTTAACAAGCCTCCTTCCTCCTTCCACCAGTGGGCAGGGCACGACTTCAACTTTAGCCTTAAGTGCCTTTACTTGGCTTAACTCTTAGCTCTTGGCTGTTAACTCCCTTGGCCAACAAAGGCGACATCAATCTCGGTGACTTGGTGACTTTGAGGTGCGCAAATTGCGACAACGTTTAACTTAATTATGGCTCAAATAGGCGTCGCTGGGCTTAAGGGAATGATCGTGGACATGGTCATGTTCATGTCGAGGATGCCTAAACTGTACTTAATAACAGTGATTCAGGCTAACTATTTTAGTTTAGTTAAGCGTTTCGACTAGTAGTATGAGATAGTAGTAAATATTTTGATATGAGATAATAAATGAACTGAATTATATGAAAAACAAAGGAATTGTTCTTCAAGAGTTAAGAAAAAGTAAAGAAAACTGCTTAAGAAACCTGTAAAACCCTTCAGAAAATCCCCAGCTCTTATTATTCAGCTTTCGTGCTTTCCCAAAAAAATCCTATAGTCCCTCTACAATGAATCCTTTTTTCCCTCTGAAATGATGATGACAAGAATATATTCTAGGGGCACTCTCGTCATAATTTGTTTGACAGACATCATGGCCTGGCCCTGTCCCTGGCCCTGTCCCTTTCCTTCCTTCGCCTCTACCTCTTCACTGTCCTCAAACTTGACCCATGTCTGGTCTGGTTCTTTTGTTTCGTCATCCAATTTAATTATGATGCAGTCGACATACACAGCGAAGACAGACACATTCGTCAATGTGTCACGAGAGCGACCGAGGGGAAAGCGACAAATTAACAGAATAAACAAATGGCATGGCATTTAATTAAAAGATTTGCAGAGCATCTGTGTAGTGTAGGATTCGGTAACTAACTAGCTACTTTTCGGGGTTGAGGTTGCGGAAAGAAACTTGAACGTGAAACTTTCTCTAGAGACTCGACTCTCGTTGATGTCGAGCGAATTGTGTCAGAGACTGTTATTTTATTTATTTTGTGTGTTGTTCATTTGGCGCTGCTCATAATCAACTCATCTGCATTGGCTTTTTGGCAATTGGCCGAGTTTTGTCTGCTCGTTAGTTGAACATAATTATTGGGTTGTTTTCTAGCCATTTGTTGGGGGTGTTTGTTGCTGCTGGCTCATAAAGTGTGCCAAATTCGCTTGAGACGATGATCTCGTGGTTGCACGGGGCGTATGAGCAATGCTGTTGATGCAACCACCGACTGTGGAGCCAGCACAGCTTGAGACTAAGTGGCCCAGCCAGGCTGACTGCCTGCCCACCCACCCCCTTTTCGCCTTAACCCATAAATGCCCCGCATGGCATTAATTACCATTTCACATGCTGTGAGTGCCAAAAAGAAAATCGAAAGACGAAATGGGAAAAGATCAGGAGATCTCTCGGCCACTGAATGAAAATGATTTTCAATGAATGAAAATGTGTGCAAACGCAAATCGAATGAAAAGCAGGAAGTCGCCAGCAAATGTCAAATGATTTTTCAACGGAAATGAGCTCATTTAGGGCTTTAAGGGGGCACGGAAAAATCAAACTGCAGCTGATCGCATTAATTGCAATGCGAAAGAGAGATCTTCATCATCATTGCCTGGCTGGCTCGCTGGTTTTAATTAAATTCCAGACACATCAGCACTAAATTTTTTGCCCCGATCAACGCATCGGCAATTTGTTGTAAGTTTCTCTGTAATTGGTTGCTCCTCCCCCTGCTCGGGCGTCTGGTATTTCCATTCATTTAACGGAACATCTACACACAATTGCAAGTACGCTCGTCCAGCTCCTCCTCCTCTGGCCCCCATCGATTATGATCTCAATCGCTCACACAATGAGCATTTGATTTAGTGTAATTCGCCTGCAAAATTCGCAAAAATACACACAAACAAAATGAGTAGCTATTCCGGGGGAGGCTGTGAACCCCCGAAAACTTGCAAATCTATCTAATTCCATTGTAAAATGCAAATTTCGCAGATCCGCAATTGAGTGCTTATAGTGAGTCCATGGATGGATTTTGTGCTTTTAGGCAGCTGAGAGATTTATGAGGTTTTAAATATGTTAATATTAAGATGGGGAATATTGTACAAATTAGTTTTGGGATTGGGTTTCGGTTTGTGATAATTAAGCAACATTTACTTTTAAAATATACATATGTGTTATAAGTTAAGTCTTAACCTTTCTGTATATAAACAGTGGTTGTCTTGATATGCTTGAGCATATTTTTAATTCGTACATATATAATTCTGTATTTTTTTCTCATAAATAGCCATTGATATCTATGAGAAAAAATACAGAAATTTGTTCTTGTATTATATTAAAATAGATATGACTAAAGCAAAAATATACGACTCTTAAAAAGGCTATACTTGATCTCAAAATTATTATTTTAGCACATATTGGCGTTTTTTTTAAATCTTTGTTTACTGGGCGTCTGCCGGAAACGACCGAGAGGAGAAAAATTAAATTACTACCGAGTCAGGTATTTAGCTAGCACTAATATAAACGGATTCTATATACATTTTATTTAAATTTAACATACAAATTATTTTTTAAGGGCTTGGATTTGAACTTAAATTTCATTAAATTACAAAAATTTAGGTCGCTGAGTTCTAATTATGAATTTGCAATTACTTTAAATAAAACTACAAATATATGTTATTTTATATCAGAAAATCCTTAACCCTAACTTCCTTTCCTATTTTGAATAGATTAAAAGGTATCTTCCAAATCTTAGCATCTTTTCCCATGCACCTTGTTCGTCAGTCAGTAGGTGTGTCACTCCTAATGGCCTGCTGGTTGTCATCACAGATTACTTTCCTTTTCTTTTTTCTTTCATAATTTTTGGTTACATCTCTCTGGCAGTCCCATCGCCCTTGGTCGGTACAGATGAAGCGCAGAAAGTGGCACAGCCAAAGGCAGTCGTTTCGTGTAATTTTTTTTTTATTTTTCCCGGTGCATCTTTTGGGTGGTGGCGACATCGTCGCCCGATGCACGGCCACATCTCGTTCAACGTTCGACATCAAAAGGCGGCGGAAAAAGAACTGACAGCTCTGAACTTGAGCTTTAATTATTTAATTAATTTATTGTGCAAAAAGTGGCAATTGAATTGGATGCAGCATGGAAACACCCAGCCACTCTGCCCCCTTTTATACTTTTTGTGCAGGTGTCCACCTTCGTTTGCTGACGCGCCCAGTTGCTCACAGCTCAGATTAAATTAATGTAGGGGCAGAAAATAAAATATATATAATGCCGAAATGTTAGCCAAGACATCGTCATGCAGTCTACGCCACGCGACGCCCACGCCTCCTTAGCCGCCCTGCGAAATTTCACCTTTCGTTGCCGTTGACAGCCACAATATTTCTACCTTTTGGCAAATAGAATAGAAATAAAATAAATGCCAAAGCAGAATTCATTGATGCCACTTTGCTGGCAAATATTTTGGCAAAGTGCATGGCTTGTGTGTGCCACCCTCTGTATCTCTCGTGAATTTTCTATCTATTTGATGTTTGTCCTCCTCGGTTTGTTTATTTATTTATTCATCTCGTTGGACGCATTTTCGCCTGTAATTTCGCGCATAAATTGCTCCAAGTGTCATTTGGGCCTTTTGGCTTCATCCACCAGCCACGTTATTTATTTTGGCCACAAAAACAGAGACACATAGGGGAGAGTGGCAAAGTTGCCATGTAATTAAATCTAAGCCAAACGTCACATTTTGAAGGTCCATCCGCCGATTCGGTCGCCACGCTCGATTGGCTCTGATTTGGTTTTGCATTTGCATTTTGACCATTTAGATCACCAGCAGCGTCAGCAGTGTGTAGTCTTATTTTTTTCTTTTATTTTGGGGCCTGCACTTTTTTATTTTCGACCTGCCTGCTTTACCGGAAGCTGTTACGCCAATCTCTATCTCGTAAATTGATGCGATTTGACATGGGCACAGATGGTCTGGTTGGGTCTGGTCTGGTCTTGGCCAAAAGCGACAAAGACCTCAAAGCGGGAGGTAATGGGTTTTTTGGCATTGAAAGTGAACATAAATTGCATGTTGAGGGGACCAAATCAAAGCAACTTTGTTGGCTAAGTTGCACTAGATTAAACAAGAGGATTTAAAATGGGGTATCTAATTTATTTGCCTATGTTTAGCAGCACTGAATCATTTTTGGGCTAAGAGATCAGAAGAAATCTTTGAAGAACAAATATTTAAATATATATTTTGCTACTTCATAAAGAAATAAATATTTAATAAATAAAAAAAGGAAATAAAATAATGAAAATTATTTCAGAAATACATTTAGTAAATCACTATTCAATATATATTTTTTTAGGTAATATAAAATAAATAAATGACTATTGGATTTTTATTTTATTAGTGATTATGACTACAATGTTTGAATAGCGAAAGGGAATCCCAAAACTAAACTCACTTATTTGTTTCAATGATTCTTTAGAAGTATAAAAAATTATTAGTCTGTATACGGATTCTCCATAATGTGTATACTCAAAAAACGTTTTTTAAATATATAAATAATTGATCTACTTGCATTAATTATACCATAAAGTGTAGCCTCAAAATAATTTCATCAGAGCAATGAAATATAAGGAAGCCACACTTTAAAATTGAATTAAAAATAAACAACTAACTTATTCAATTAATATATCTATTTAAAATTAATTTCATTGCTTGTTATAATTGGTTGTAACTCATTTAAACATTTATCATAATTATTATATGATAAATTAGATTTTAAAATAAATGATCAATTACAAGGCTAACCCACTGCCCCACACTTCCCCTTCCTTAATCTCTAACTAATGAATATCTTGTAAAATTAATCTCAATATCACTTACCAGCCGAATCCAGTCATTGGCATTGCGAATATTAAAATTGCAATTACCATGAGCAAACGCATATCGATTGAAGCCGCCAAATGCAGCGGCAACAAACCAAATTCTGGCCCGTTGAGCTGCTCGAATGTGGTGTGCCTGGTGGTTCTTATATATTTTCCGGAGAGTGAGTGTTGTATATATAGATATATTGTTTTTGTAGATTGTTTTTTTGTTTTGTTTTGTTTTGCTTTTTTTGGCAGGTAGTTAAAGTTAAAGCCTTTTTATTGCGGCCACGGTGAGTACACGAGATGCTTATTTGAATATCGTTGACGTGTGTGCGAATTAATCAAGCGGCTCGAGTTGAGTGTTTTTTGTTTTCTGATATATATTTCGTCAGCGGGGAGGTTGGCAGAATCCCCGGCGACATGATCACCTGCTCGAACCAAGCCAAACCTGAGGTGATCTTTCTGATCTCTCCCTATTGATCTGCCCTTTTTCTTGCACTTTTTGTTTTTGCTCAGAAGAGGATGCTGCTACAGAGGCTGCGTGGTGTTCGTACGCACACGGAGAAAGCTGCCGGCGTACTGAGCGGCGTTTAAAGGGAATGTGGCCCAGGAGTAGTCGCCGTCGTCGGCGTCGTCTCGGCCGGGTCTCAAGCGAAGCAAACAAAAAGTTCCAGGCCAAAAAGTTGAACAGCGAATCAAAAGCCCGGCCAAGGGTGGAGTCCAACTTGGGAATTGTTTTTTGGTTTTCTTTTGCCTTGAAGACGGGAGGATATAGGGGGTATATATATATTTATATATATATTGGAGGATATCCAGGGAGTAGCGTAAAAAATGAAATTAAACGCGCGCTTTAATCAGAATCCCAGACCGAAGACCCGAGAGGCGCGCGACTCTGCTTTTGTCCGCACTTTTTATTTAGCTTTCTGGTGTTGCCTTTTGGCTGGATCTCCTGTATTTTTACGTTTTGTTTTTTTGTTTTTGTACTCCTTTTGCTCTGTGTTTTTTTGTTTATATGTTGGTTAATTTTGTTCTTTCTGGAGGTTGTGGCGCATCCTTTGCGCCCGTTTTTCCCATGTTCCCAACATTATCCACCACGTCGGGGGGCAGAGAATTCTTCTCGCGATCGAAACACTCGCGCTGACTGACCGCTCGTACGGATCTGAGGGATCGCCAGCCGATCGCCACGAGAACGTAAACTCGGTGAGCGCTACGAGTATATAGCGGTGGCTATAACAACCGTGGGATTTTCCACCTCCTCCGCTCTGGCTCACTCGCGAAAAACTCACTCGCGAAAAAGTGTAACGAACGCCGATCGAGCGGGCTCTGCCTCTTGACTGATTCTGCGGATCGGCGTGGATCGGGAACGGAACGGAACGGATTGTATCGGATCGGGGAGAGATCGCTCCGCCGACCCCAACGAAATGTACAATAAAAAAACACACACTATGAATGGACGTCGGTTGTCGGTCGGTTGTCGGATCGTTTCTGATTGTGATACGTCGCCGTCGAAAAGTCTCTTCCTCCGCTGACGCTCTGTTTGGAAGCGTGAAAATTTATTTCACTCATGCGCGTTCCGACCGCTCAAAAAATCTGTGGGGTTCGGGTCGGATCTGCTCTGCTCTGCTCTGCCCTGCTCCGCCGGGTTCTGATCTTCTTCTAACGCCTCCGTCGCAGTCGCAGCCGCAGTCACAGTCGCCGTCGCCGTTGACGTCTCAGCTGGTAGTTTTACGTGTTGATTTTTGAGATATTTTCTAATGTATCTGTTAGATTGTGTTGGATGTGCCTTACTTTTCAGTGGTTCGGGGGGTTATGGGCTGGCACAGTGACCGCCATTTGTATGAGAACTGAGTGAAATGTGGAGGGATAATGCAATTTTGAGGGGAGAATATTATTTGGTAAATAAGTTTAAAATTTTCTGTCTCGTTTTATAAATAAATTATTCATGTACTAATCAAAAATTAAATATTTTTTAAGCAGGGTTTTTTCAACATATATGGAGATATTTTTATAGACCTCGAATAATTTTAATTTGCATTAAAAAACAGGTAAAAAGTGTTTTTATATTAGTAAATTATTAATTTAATATTTTATTTATTATGTATTTATGTTATGATTTGTTTATTATCATTAATAATAATAATTAAAATTATACTTATTTTTCTCCTTCAATTATAAATTTTATAGAGGTTTTTCTGCACCCTCAAATATATTTTTTATAACACATTAAAAATTACTATATACATATGTACTTAATTTAATTTTAATTATTTGGTATTAATTGAAATAATAATTCATTGCTTTCTTTTTCCCCTTTGATAATTTGTTCTACATTTTGCTCACCTACTTTTCAGCCTCACTGTTGACTCGACCACTCTGTTACGGTTACCTACTCCGCTCGACATCACTCCTCCGGGTTTCCGTTTCGGTGACATTGCTCTCCTATCCCACACCACCGCACCCCCGCGCTCTGTTTTGGCCGCCGCGAATTGTTTACACGCGACAAACTTGTCATCGTTTTTTTTCGTGTACATCTCTGATGATAAAAAAAAAAGGTTAGCGACTTTGTCTTTGGCATTTCGTGGCCCCTTGTTGGGCTAGGCCACGAGCTCAGCTACCAACAAAGATGGGAAATATATAACATATATGAGCGACGACCTGGCAGTTAGCTGATGGTCAAAAAAGAGAAAGAAATCAAGTCGCATGATCATAAAAATTGTGCCACTTTTTTACTTGTTCGGAACTCAAGTTCTTGTGCTCCACTGTCCAGGCGTCAGAGTTTGCATATCATCTCCGTCTCCATCTCCAGACACGTAATAACGCTCTGGCTTCGTATCTGGGCGGCTAATCATTCTCAAATACCATAAAAACAGATCTCGCAGAGCTCTCAGCTGATGGCCAAGAGGCTGAAAAGCAGCTAAAACCCGAAACGGGAGCAGCTACCAAAAGCTTAGTCAACAGTCAGCAGAAATCTTGCCGTTTCTAAAAAGCTAATCAGTGGTTCTACTTAAGAAATAAAATATGAATCCCAGTTATATATTTCAAATTAGTTATTTTATGCAGTCATAATTAGTATTTTAAGTAATTGCTACTCAAATATACATATATTTAATTCAAAGTTGAAATGAAGATTAATTACTTTAAATTTTTTCTATGGAGTGTATTAATTTACTATTATTATTATTTATTTATACTTATCTACTTTAAGATATGTTATTCAAATTTTTATTTAAATTTTTACTTTAATTTTAGTTTATTATTAAAATAAAGGAGAAGGTGATCTTACTGGCTTTGTTTTTTCTCGCCCTGGAGAGTAAAACCTAAGAGCCTTAAAAAATAGAATTGTCTTTAGGCTATCAATATTAATATTTATAAATCTGCTGACTTTGCTTACCTGTTTTTCCTTGGAAAATTTTAATTATTTTGTTAGTCGAAAGAAACTTGATTTCCTTTTATATTTATTTTTTAAACGCTCCGTTAGCAACACAATACTTTTTATTTTTGGTTTTTTATAATATTAATCATCATCTCCACAATATTTTTTTTTTTATTTTTTTTTTTAATTTTTAGCATGTCCAATTAAACCCCCACTTAGTTTGCTCTGAAACTTTCCACGTATTCCACTTCCTCTTTTTGATTTTATCAGTCAGTTGGTTTGTTCCTCCTAATCTATTTATTTAACAGAAATGTTTGTTAATTATTTTGACAAAGCTTATAAAAAGGGGAAATTTGTTGTTTTTGAGAAAATTATGACAATTAAAATTTTTTTTTGTACATTGTACCCATCGGTATATGCAATTAAAAATATTTGTAGACCCTTTTATTCCAAAGCTTGCAAAGTAGTAAAGGAGTCATTAAATCATATTTTCCTCTTTTGAAAAATATTAATATTATTTCACTGATACTTCTCAATCCACCCTCCAAGTGAAGTCGTCAACTTTCAGCTCGATGATCTCGATTTGTCTGGACAGCTGTACAACTCTGCTCAAATATGGGCTAATCGCTGTAGATGCCCCTCATGACGATGCTTCTGGCTGCTTGGCGCTTTTTTGTTTGTTTATACATCTGAAAGTTATTTTTCTCTTTGGGCAACTCGAAGATTTCGGCAGCATTTTGTGGTTGTTCCTCCACTTAATTGCCGCTGGAATCTTGTGGTTTTATGGTTTATGATACAACTGCGTTGTACCACTGTGCGGGAGACTGGGGGCCATGGCGGGTTGTCAGTCTAAAGTTCACAAGTTGTCAAAATGTTTGCTCTGAAGTCTCAGAGCCAAAGCATTTTGTGGCCCGGACTTATCTGACTTTGTTAACACATAACCAACACTGATGGGCCAGCTCGAGATCTATTTTCTTTTGAGTTTGAAGGAGGCTGATTCAACAAATAAAGAAAAGGTGTTCACCACACAAGGAGAAACATTTTTAGGAACTACGAAGCTTATAGATCTTTAATGAAATGTTAAGGATAGATTTTAAAATTGCATGTAAGAAAAAGGGTTTACTTTAGAAACTAATATTTTCAATTTAATGTACAAAACTTAAAGTATTAATATAATAAAATAAGCCCACTTATACGATTTTTCCCTGTGCAGTCGTGGGCAAAAATGTCTATTAAATGAAAATAGACACTGACGAAGCTGCTGAAAGGCTACCCCACACAATATTCCAATACACTTGCTTAAAAAACAATAAAAAAAATTCGAATGAGAAGAAACGTCAGACGTAGTTCTACACCAATGATTAATGGGTGCCAAACGATTGTGAAATCCTATAAACAAAATCGAGCCAGAGACAAAGGCTTTAGTAAAGAGAGACCTGCCCCCAAGAAGAAAAGTGCATTTGGCTTCGATCAGCTCGCCATTCACCTTTCCGACTGTCAAATCTCTGTGATGTTCACCTGAGATCACAGATCTCCCCAGTGAGTGGGAAAGTGACCCAGGGAAAGGCGCTTCTCTCGCACTATCAATGGGAGATCATAAAAACTTTATGGTTTCCCCGGCAAAAAAAAGCTGCCTCAGCAGCAGCTTCAATTCTTTTAAGTGCCCTCTCCATAGTAATTACTCTTAAGCCCAAAGTCAGCTGAAAAATATGCCACTGCAGAACCACAAACATCGCTTTGTATATATAGTTCTTCGCCCGATAACCAAACACTTTTGTGGGGGAGGGCGCTACACGGACTGTTTGTGGTATTGTTCAACCGAATGACCGATTCGGAGAAGCGATTCTGCCACAAAAAGATGAAAAAAGCTCACTCAAAACGGCTTTAAAGACTCCGAAGCGAAGAACAACAAACAAAAACGTCGTGTTATGAGCTATTAACGTAATTGGAAAACGGCATTGGGGGAATTAGAGCGCTCTTTGATGCACTACAATGAAAAAGTCGGGCTACTTTGGATTAAGGAAAATAAACAGACAGGCCGAAACCAAAAATTGAATTTTATGGAAAAATCACTAATTAAGCTTAAATGAAAAGGGAGGGGAAAGTGACTCATAGTTTCGCTGGGTAGTAGAAAGGGTATGGATTCAAAAAAGATTACTTTATCTTTAGATTTAGAATTTTGAAAATAAATTGATTGATACAATTAAAAAAGTATTAATTTGTATATTTTATTATTTTCTGTATTTTATTTGGGCTTAAATTAGTGCATTTTCGCCCTATAAATATGCAACACACTCTGCTACATTTCCAAGAAATCTGATCAAGTTTGGAAAACAATACTATATTACCTAATATCCACAAAAATTAATCTCAAACCACTCTCTCTTTTTCCCATCATTGATCTGTTTTTTCCTCGCAATTCCGCTCATTTTGAGGTATCTGTGTCTGCGTCTGCGTTTTTTTAGGCTTGTAATTAAAAACGCATAAAATCGAAACAACAAAGTAGCCCACAACAACAGCGGCAGCAACAACAGCAAGCACAAACAGAGAAAAGTGTTAATACTCTGGCTGGCATTCATTTTTACGCAATGTTCTCTTCATAATTCAATTGTTTTTATTGTGTGCGCCGACACACACGGCGGTCATAAAATTTTATTAATTTAATTGGATTTTTTTCTTCTGCCTTAGTCGTAATTAACGTAGAAAGTGCTGAGTGCGCGCGGCTGCCACAGGAAATGCTTCTTCCCTCTTTAAAAAAAATTTAAATTATAAAAAAAACCAAACCGCAACAGAAAACAGATTTAGTTTATAAATTATTTCGAGCTTTTATTATTATTTATTTACCACTTTTACCACCCATTGTTGCTTAAACAATTAAAAAATACACACACAAAAAGCCCGAAAAGAGCCACAAAAAATAATATATTTCGAGTCAACTGCTTGGCTTTTTTACGAGCGATTCAGTTGATTTACTAGCCAGCCCCCGAAGAAGTATCCAAGTATCCAAGTATCCACACATCCGAGTATCTGTGAGATATTTGAGTATCTGTGCGAGACGTGCGTGTGGAAATGGACAGTCAGCATCTGATGCGGCCGAGTACTAAAAGAGATTTATGCCCATTTTGTCAGCTGCTCACTCACTGTAGACATTCCGCCACTCCGTTCCCAAGTTCAAACTCTATGAAAATGGATTTCAACATGATTTTTACGGGCCGACATAAATAAGCCCCCACTATTTTTGGCCATTTCCATTCGCGGCCATTTCTGGTCACCTACCGAAAAATAAGTGCCAGGGCTTAATTAAGCCACATCCCCGATGTTCGAGGTTCGGGGTTCGGGCTCATCATAAATTGGTCTTAGTGTGGCTGGGCTGATGCCGAGCGGTCCGATCAAAAACAAAGAGCAGCCTTGCCGAAGGACCACCGGAGATCTCTGGGATCTTGGCCCTGCATAATTTCCAGAAAACAGGTTTCCGGCTCCCATCTCTCCTACCGCGTCCGGACTCCGTTGCGGATTAAGCGATTAAACAAATTAAAACAAATTAGGTTTTTGCACCCACCACAGCGACGATGAGCATAAAATTAATAAAAATTTACCTGTCACGGAAAGCGGTTGGCTTTAAAATGTCCCGATTGGTGTGGGATTAAATGAGCCACTTACAGGGTGTTACTCAAGTCGGACAGAGTTTAGTTTGGGATGCTTTAAACTATTTAACAATTTATATTGGGTTCCAAATACAGCAATATAAATTGGAAAGAAAGTTATGTACTTATTTGTACATACACTTTTTTTTGTCATAATTGATATAGCAATTTATATGTATTGGTTAATTATTTTTTAATATAGATTTTTTTACAAATATATCTTTCTGTTTATTCATAAATTATTTAATCATATTTCCAGCAACTTAAAACAACCTCAAAAGGCCTTAATTCAACCCCGAAATATGCTATTTCTTCTACAGGGTGTTTTGATTCAAATCTATTTCCTGATTGTTTTATTCGGCGCCAATTGCTGCAGCTCGGTTTGTGTTTTGCCAGCCCATTAATTTACTTTGGTCTCGACCAGATATCCCAGAGCTCTTCCTGCCCCCGACGCGCCCACAAATTATGATCGACAAAATGGGCAATTATAATTATTGTTAACGGTTTGTTTAGGCAGCATTAGTTTGTGCTGTTTAGTTAGTTTGGGTTAGGCCAATGCCGAAATTTATTTTAATATTTATGCACCGTAGTTCATTAAAATGCAAATTTATTGGCCCTCGTGGTCTCAGCCTTCTTGGCCAATTGGCCAATTGGATTTCAATTGAAATACACACATTTCACCGACACAAACACAAACACCAACAAGCGGAAAAAACTTGTAGAAATTTATAGCAACTTTGGAGCTTGGCAATTGTTAACAAATCTACTGTATATATGTATACATATATCTATCTGCATATAATTGAGTGCGTTTGTCTGTATGTTTTCCAATTTTTCCAATGATATTGCGTATGCGCCATGTGAGTTTATGGCGGACGCGTGTGTTTCGCGTAAGTGAAATACATTTGCAAATGTTGCTCATACGCCGCGTTGAACGCATGAAATAAGCGCGTCCAGAGTGATTCAGGCATACACTAATTGAGAATTCCCAAGAAATATGCTCGTTCCAGGAGAAAGTCAGGGTTAACACAAGGTTTTTTATGATTAACTGGAATTTATTGTTTGGGTTATATTGTAGCTTTGTTTTTTTTGGTTCAGCATCAACTGACAGTTGTTCTCTTTTGATTACCTTTTACTAATTGAGCTTGTGAAATTTTTTACTTCTAGCTAATTTAGCTAGGGTTTTTATTGTTTTTCACAGAAAAACTAATATAATTTCTCCCTTAAGAAATTTGAAAGATGAATGGTATTGAAAACAGTGTATTATTATAATATTTATTTTTTTTTCATATATTTTTCAATAATTAAGAGGCAAGGTTTACCTAAGATATGTCTGTAATATTTACAATGCTCTTCTTATAATATTTTCTAAAAATAATGAAGCCTGAAATCTTCCCGAAGCTTCCATTAAAACCATTTCTTTAAGGTCTAATCTCAGCTTACTTGCCTATTAAAAAAAAATTGTTTTCAAGGATCGCGTTTCACATGTCAACCCTTCGTTTACTATGTTTTAGAGATTTTGTTACATCGGTAATTACTCAACAATTTTTAACCTGATTAAGCAGAAGCAGCAGAAAATGCCTCACCTGGGCAAAGGCAAAAACAACTGCCTTGGGGCAGCGACATTAACTTGTCGCCGCTGTTGCTTTTATTTTTATTTATTTATTTTCTCTTATATTGTTGTCATTTTCTTGTTGTTGTTGTTTTTTTCTTTTGGCTGTCAATGGCACTCAGTGCTGAATGCAGGGCATGTGCTGCATGCATTTAACTTTAACATGACAAACCGCAAACTCATAATACACAACATCGGCGACAACAGGTTTCCACAACAACCACAAGATAAAAGGGGGTTCAAGTACCTCCGACTCCATGCCAAGTATATCTCCGGCACTGCGGCTCCCACTCCTTCAACCTCAACCTCAACTGGACGACGGGCCGCGTCTAGAGAGAAGGAGAGGAGTACAAAAAAAAAAAAAAAAACTGTCCCAACTGTCTGAGCGGGCGATTCATAATATCATATTTCACTTCCTTCAGGATATCATAAAACTTGGCGCATTGCGTTGTGGCTCGCTGTGTTGTCAACATTTATTGAAAAGTCGTGCCGATTTTATAGCCATTTTCACTGTACACTGGACACAGGAATATCCCAATCCCATCCCAATCCCAATCCCAATTCCAATCCCAAGACCCGAAGCCAACCCGAAACCCATCCCAAACGCTGCACTGCACTGCACTATGGCGCTCCATCGCACTGACTTAGTTTATTTTGCAGCTATTTATCTCGCTTAGTTGGTACTTTTGGCGTAGATTAAGTGCACTAAATACCACAAAACCCGGCTAGAAGAGCCAGAAACGATTTGACTCCCGCCGATCGCCAGACGCGAAGCCCAGACGGAGCTGCAGACAACCCACTGGACGGCGAGGACAAGGAGTTTCGTCTCGAGGTTGGGCCCCAGTTCGGGTTGAACTGTGGCATGAAGTTGCATTCGCTTATTTATGAGTTAATATACATGAATTATGACATCAAAGGCCCCACAGCCAGGCGAAGTTGCTCTCTAGCCAGTCTCGGGACTGAAATCGAAAATGAAATGGAAATGAAAATGGACGCCGCCTTATAGGCAAAGATCGTACACCAAGAATAATAACAATTTGATTTTTATAGTATAAAAGTTAAGGTGATACTGAAATATATGCTCTTAACTCAATTATTAAAATCATGTTTTAGGGTAATGTATTTTATTTTTTAATTTATCTATGGGAAAATAATAGGATTCTATGAATATAAAGACTTGAACATTAATTGAATTAGTCAGCTTGCTCTTTAAAAGTATATAATTTCTATACCACTTTCAATATTGGTATTTCATTCATATTATTTATACTAATATTTTTTTAAGTGCATCGATCTGCTGGGTTATCTGAGGCAAAAGGTTGCCTCTCAACTTTTGTTTTGACACGCGGCGTTTTGTCTAACGGAGGCGGCTTAATTGAGTTTCATTTGATTCACCGATTCGACTCTCGGGACTCAATCGCCGGGGCATCGCGGCAAATTAAGAGACCACACGCAAGGTGTGCTCCGGAAACAAAATATCCATGCTCAAGCGCTCCGCAAATTGAAGGTTGTGTGAAAAATTGTTCCACATACAAGGAGAAAAACAACAAAAAAAAAAACAGATACAAGATACGAAATAAAATGGAATATTTTATGACTAAACGTCAGCCAGCAGAGAGCCCCGGCAACAATAGCAGAGACCCGGCCAATAACAACAACCAACTATTACCGAAAAAAATATATATATATATACTCGTACACATTATATATATATTTGTTCGAGCTTCTGTTGCGGCTTTGCGGTCTGAGTTCGGTTCATCGTTTGTCGGTCTTTGGCCTTTTTTGGCAGTGCTCCTCCACCTCTCTGAGATGTCGAGATCCCCGTATCCTCATTCCAAGTCCAACTTCATCGCTTGTGGTGCGTGTGGCATGTTGCCATTTGAGTTTTACATGTGTTTGCGGCCTTTTTGAATGCCGCTTTGGAAGCGTGCGCTGCCCGCTCTATATTACCTGAGAGAAATATTCCCAATTTGGGTGATCCCCCGCCTCCTGGACGCCAATTAGTTACAGCTGGAGCTCAGCTCCCTCGCGTCACGCGGCGGAAGGAAGTATTAGTCAGACTCTAAAAAAAATTCAAGGGCACGTGGAGGGAGGAGGCTTGTAGGGAGCAACTATAATTCGAATTTCATGAATTCTTGCAAGGGAATCGAGATGAGTCAGCCGCAGTCTGATAGTGTGACGCATCAGATGAAAAATCATTGGGAGAGAGATGAATCTATCTCTGAAATCGATAACAATTAGGGTACATTAATACTGATAGCATCTCTAGTTCATTGACATGTTGATATAAATTTAGACCAAAACGAAAACTAGATAAGAATTGTGTTGAATTTTAGATAAAATTAGTCACTTTTCCCATCCGAAAAATGATGTAGTGTTTATTTTTAAAAGAGGTTTAAACATAAGTTTTATTTGTAGGCTTCAGCTTCTTCAGGTAGATACTATACTGAAAATCTCTAAAACTACTTTGTTTTTCTTAAAGAAACAGTCTTATAAGTCTTAAAAATATTAAACATATTTACTGGAAACTTTAAAAATTCAATCATCTTTACCCAAAAATATCCCCATTTGAATCAATCGAAAGCCGTGATTCCTCCCAAGAAAACTCCAGTCCTGTCCGAATACCTTCCTCTCCGATCGCCATGCCCAATGCATTTGTCAGTGCCAATTTGGTTTGATGGAAGCGAATTCGAGGGCAATGCTGACCGCAAGATGTCAACGTTAGGACAAAATGCAATGCGAGGTTTCTGTGGTGCTTCCAGGCCAGATTGGGTTACAATAATTTCCCCATAAAAATGTCGAAAACTGTGCGCGCGCCGGAACCCTCCGCTTTTTTTTTTGTTTGTATATAATTTTTGGACAAAGATTAGATCTGCCATGCGCAAAAATATTATGATGCGGCCCAGCCAAACCAGACCGCAAACAAAACAAAAATAAAATGCCAGACAAAAAGCTGAAATCGCGGCGATAAAAGGGTATGGCCGAATATAAAGCACAACTGAATGCTTGAATGGCTGCCTGGATGGATGGACGGATGGCTACCAATCTGGCTGCTGAATCATAGAAACATAAGCGCGATCATAAGCGATCGCACAGAGATAGCCCATCAATGTTCCCAAAAATATAAACAGATCAAAAAAAAAGTCAGGAAATCTAATAGTCGGAAGTCGAAGTGGGAGATACTCTAGAGTTAAGATTTGTAAAGATACCTTGAAAGGTGTTTTTAAAGAGGAAGAAACCAGAACAGTTATATGTATTCTTATTAAATTATATTTTTAATAATATAATATGATATTTTGTATTACAATTATTCCAAATATTATTTAATAGAAATAAAGATTTTAAAATATTTTTAAATTGAAAAGCAAATTAATGTTTAACTCCACCTTGATTGAATGGCTTCCTTTAAATTTTTGAAATTATATTTTCGATTGGATATCTTTGCCAGTCTACATCTAAATATTTAAGGTTAATACTTTGGTCTTTCTCAAAAATATAATACCTTCTTTAAGGGTATAAAGCCAAAGTTCAAGCCAAACCGGCAGTTCGACATTTTTGCTAATTTGTTCAGGGCGACTGCCAGGATGTATTAATGTCGCTCAGCTGTCCCCGGCGGTCTGAGCGACAGAAAAATTAAGGGCCTGGACCTGGGACCTGGCAATGGAACTGAACCTGGATCGGCAGATCGGCATCGGGGATCGAGGGACCCTAAAACTGGGTCCCCGGCTAGGGCGATCCACTGTCAGCTTAGGACTCGAACTACACGCGAAATCGGTTGACAAAGCGACTTTGGCGAGATGACTTCATTCGCGTTTTGTGTGCGTTTTGTCTGGAGTCTCAACGATCGCAGCGATCGTCGCTCCAATCTGTGCCAATTTATCGATCAACACGCTTAAGCGCATTTCGCATTTCTTGACTTGGCCGACGTCTTGATTTTTGAGGGCATTTCATTATTTGCCTGCTCCTGCCCTCCATCTGGTGAGCTTGATAAGCTTTATTGATGCGATTAGCGAAATGAGCTTTAGCCTGACAGCCATCAGCCTCGACTGGGAGCAGGAGCAGAAGCAGGAGCAGCAGCCGGAGGAGGAGGCGAAGGAAAGCCAACCCAAAACCGACAACCGACATTTCTCATTAACAGAATCTTAACTCTTTTTTTCGGCTATCGACTCCTCGGTCTTGTTGCATTTTGTCAATCGGTGGTTCGAATGAAGTCATTCTGAGCACCGACCTTGACATGAAAGTCGCTCTGAGATATGGCTTTTGCCACAGGAAGTTGTTGACGGGGCGATAATGTGTCCATGTTGGTTTAAAGTGATTTGTCTTGTCATTTTTAATTACGAGGCTTTGGAGGAGAGGACTCTTTGTGGTGTGAGTTATTTCAGGTTTGAGTATTTGTAAAGCTTATTTATTTGTTTTAAATAGTTCTCAAGCAAAACATTAATTTAGTACCTATACAAAATTAATACTCAAACAGACTTTTTACTATTGTTTTTTAATTACTTAATATATTTATATATAGGGGATATAGATTTTGTTAAGAGGGTTAATCTCAATGACTAGATAATCCTTATAAATTATTTAAATAAATTCAATTTCAGGCATTTTTTCCAGAAGAATACAAGTTATCTTTCCATTAAGTAACCACAATTTAATAAACATAAATTCTAATAAGCAATTTTAAATAATATTAAATACTTTTTTCAGTAAGATTTCTTGTAAATTTGTTTAATAAATCTCCCTCTCAGAAGGGAATTACCCACAAAGCAATATATATACCCGCAATCTGCAAAGTGTCACTAATAAACTTTTGCGGCCAGCTCATCACGCAACCGAAAGCCAGATTACTTAATTCCCAAATTGGCCTTAATTCACGCGCCAAAGTGTGTTAAATTGCCATAGCGAGGGAGCCTCGATCGGAGGATCTGAAAGGCCGAGGCGCTGAGCTTTTGCATATGCGCCCACCCGTGACTGGCCGTGACTACCTGGGAGTTAAATTCGTCCAGGCCAGTCCCAGTCCAAGTCCGACTCAGATCCAGATCCAGAGAGCCATCCCATCCCATCCCATCCCATCCCTTTGGCCGCAGGGCACTTTGGATATCTGCTGCTTCGACTGTCTGTCTGTGTATTTTTGATGACTACTATCGGGTGCAGTCGCTTAGGCTATAAGAAAAGTGCCAGGCGCATCCGGAGGTCTCTACTCCATGCTTGGTGTATACTGAGAGAAACAGAAGCTCAATTTTTTTATCCATTCATTTTCATTAAAGGAAACTTTTAGATATTTCTATCAAGATAGATTGTATTAAACAAATAATATGCCTTTAAATCTTTAATAATCAAATTCCACAGCCAAAGCCAGAGACGTAAATTAGATTTGAAATAAATATTGATATCAAGAAATCAACAAATTTTAATAGCTATATTCAAATATTTTCTAAACTTTGAGTAGAGAATTAGTCGATGTATCTTTTGAGATTCTTACTTTTGATTTGATAAAAAAAAATTCAGTTGAAGCCTAATTCAATTGAAATATAAATATTTGCCTTAAGAAATATAAATAAATACATTTTACCTAGATAGTAAACAATTGTGAACCTTATTTTGAGCTAAGTTTCTAAATAACAATATCGAAACTATTCCAGAAATATTCTCTTTGGTAAATTAAATATTTACAAAATAATTAATTACAATAAAATGTAGGACTTTGTTTTCTCCTTAGTGCACTTCGTCCTATCCCTTTCTTTCAACCAAGTCGAATGAAGACGTTTCGTGACGATGACTGCGGTCCAGTCTTGTACCTGGCTTCATGCTTATTATTGAACTCAATTTGGCCGGCGCGTGTAATTTGACTTTGCCTTGAATTTGGCATACGGATTCGCTGCGCCTCCAATATTTGCAGAGGCAGGAGGACCAGCCCATCCTGCTCCTCCTCGTGCTTCCCTAGAAAACACACGCACACACAGAGAAAACCAGATCGGGCAACATTGCTGCATGTCGCCGGCCACTTCCTTCCTCCCATCGGCAACGATCGACATGTGAGATCGAATAACCGAGCCATCGGGGCTGCCAGCAAACACACAGGCCCACAACATAATTAATAAATACCATCAACATTGATTAACTCAACTAAGCTAATAAAATCATTTGTCATCTGACTGGAGCTAGACTAGTTAACCTGCCTGTCCTGCCCCAGCTCCTCCTCCTCCTCCTCCTCCTCCTCCTCCTCCAATTACTCTGCTCCTCCAGTTTGGCGAGTACATAAAAATCGCGTGACTAATTTTGCAAAATTAAAGCTGCAGCTAAAAAGCAACTGCTGCACTCGAGCACAACGGGCCAACGAGCGTGTAAATAGCGAAAAAATTAATCAGTGTTGTGGGTTGCCCAAGGAGTGGGGAGAGATATGAGGAGTTGTAGTAGGTTCTGCTGAGGATCCAAGGAAGAAAGCGTGACACGACACAAAAAATAATATAAAATAGAATTAATAGAATAGAATAGAATAAAGTCTAACCTGCCAAAAAAATTTTAGTTCAACTCAAGATACTTGTTTTAGAATTTAATATGCATAATCCTTGAAGAATTTAGCAGTATATAAAACTTTAAAATCTTTTGAAATATTTAAAAAAAAAAAAATGTTGGCCTTTAGACCCAACTTTCCTCGTCGAAAACCATATTTTCTATTACTGGCAAACCCATCACGCTCTCATCTTTATCCCAGAATCGACGACAAAGCCATCGTTGAGATGAAAAATCTCAGAACACGCACTAGCAAAGCAACAAATTGAAACTAAATACTTTCGATGCGAGGCCATGGAAATGGAGATCGGGGCCGCAGGATGAGATCCAGATTCGGATGCAGCTCCGGGCCAAGGCTTCAGGTGCTCTTCAGGAGCTCTAGCTTAGAGTTATGGCTGTTGTCGAACGCTGTTCGTTCCATTTATTTAACCAGAAATTGTTGCAATCAGTGCGGAGCAGCTTTTAATTGCCTCCCCGGAGGGTGACAGGGGGGGAAGAGGCGTAGCGAGGGGGAGAAGCTCGAGGATAGCGATAAAGCGATGTCCAAATGCCAAAGATTCCTGCCGAAGACGTTCCATCGGAGACAAGGAGACGACTTTTGTCTCATGCGGAAATCGCCAACTTGCTGGCTGACTGTATAGTATCTCCGCCATCCGTCCGCAGAGCTCTCCCCTTGTTTTCCACGGAGACAGAGAGAGAGGAAATGCCTTAAATCAATTAGTTGAGCACTAATTGCCCCAATACCTTGTGGCATAGTTTGCCATTTGCTCAGCACCTGTTCGAGGACGCCCCTGCCCCTGCTCATCGTCTCTTAATCTCTGCTGAGGAATTTCTGCGGCCTTCTCATTGTTTGTGTTGTGCACTGGGAAAAAACAGCATAAATATACTATTACATTGAAATATAAATATAAACAGATTTATTTGATAAACTATAGTTTATACCTAAGCTCTTTATTTTAATGTGTTAACATATATTATATAAATATTTAAATAGACACTTCTACATTAACATGGAATGATTATTTTGATTTGCTTTTAATGCTCAAACAATCTGTATATATTTTATAGCTATCACATCATAAAAGTGTTTTAAATATAATTGAATATATTTAAAAAAGTTTGCATCAGAAAGGTTTTACTATAATTCCTTAATTTGATTATTGTTTTGATATTAGTATCTTGGGCTTTGTCGGTTCTTAAATATCTATTTGTGGATTAAAATTCCCAATTATTTATCAGTATACTTCATATTTTATTTTTCATATATATTTTTTTCATGTGTCCGTTTTTGTCCATACCCACTGCTATCTTTCTCACAATCAAGGTGTACTGAGAAGATGCCGCCAAGTTTCAACGTCTCCGCGAAAACAGCAAGTGCAAGACAAAAAAAAGTGTCTCAAGTGCTGGGGCCAAAAGGAAGTCGCGAGATGGATCGTATTTATATATACTACACACATTTCGATATGGCTGCGTTTTGGTCAAGCCAAAGATCTTTTGTTGCAGCAGATATGTGAAACTTCCTGTAGTCAAGTTGTTGTGAGAGATACGTTGAGTTCAGTTGAGTTGAGTTCAGCTGAGAGGGTGTGTCCCCGGCGTAAAAGAGTTCCTTTCATCTTGGGATAATTGGTGGTAAGGATGTCCAGCCTTGCGCTTTATAAGTATTATCAAATCGCACCCACCGAAATGGGTCTCGTTTTTGGGGGAATAACGATAAGGGGATGCTCTTTCTTATAGATATTTATGAGTTTTGATTGAAGAATTTTTTAAGTAACACTCGAATTTTATAGGTAATAGCAATAGTTTGAAGGGGTAATCTTGAATAGTGAAGCTTACTTTATACATTTTTTAACGAAAAAAATTAATTTCTAAGTATGTATTCTATATTCATTTTAATTAAAATAAAAGAAAGCACTTGATTCAGACAAGTAGCTGGGTAAGTCTATTCTTGTCGCTTTATCATAATGCATTAAAATCAATCTAAAATTTTGAATTCAAGGACTCATTCCCTTGTCAATTGTCAATGTCTTTCCATCACTTTCCTCAACTCCTGGCGTCACCAAAGCCACCACGAAATCAAAATGCCCGGGGGCTTCCTCCTTCATTTTCGGCAAGGGCATCCACACAAAAACCAACAGGAACAACCGAGGGCTGGCAATGAGGAAAAAGAACAGCAAACAATAAGCCGGGGCAAAGTTAAACAAAGTTGGCGCACCAACTCACTCTCTCTTCGGATCACGGATCGGATGGGATCGGTTGGGATCGGGTGGGCACAAGGGTCTGGGCTAAAGGGTCCGGGCAAACAAAGGAGTGCGTTGATGTCGATGAAGACGGCCACAAAAGCGCCCCGATGCGATGATCGCTTCAGTCGGTGATTCTCTTCCTCGGGCTTCCTCTTGCCACGATCCTCAGCCTAAAAGTCCACTCAAAGAAATTTTGAACTGTTAAAAAAATATTCTTTTACAATTTTAACTAATAGCATTAGATAAAAACGACTGGGAGAATATTATTCAACATGTTTAAAGAAACATTACATAAAAACCACTAATAAACTTTTAAATTAATTTTCCAATTCACTTTACTTTGGGCTTACAGTATTTAAATTTAGTATTCAAAATATATTACAAAACCCTTATACTATTTATATTTGTTCCCTTATATTTACAAAATGATTGTTTCCAGTGCAGGCCTTTAGCCTGATTGAGCGTTGGCCCGGGAGGAGGTCGGCGGAAAGCTCGCATCCGTTGACTGGGAATTGTAGTGGGCACCCAGGCGCACCCCGCCACCTCACCTCTCCTCCTCTCACCTTGCCGTCCCCCTTTGTTCGGGCTTTATTTTCTTATGGACGCATGTGTGTGTTTGTGCAAACCTGACGCCCATTCGCGCGCACCTTTGGAATTCGGTGGCCGCGAACGCTGCATAATGGAAGCCAAATGATGGGAAACTTTTTTGTGGCCCCGATGCGGCAGACAGGCATCCCTCTGGGAGACGGGGGAAGTCGCAGAAAAAACGAAAAGAAATAAAAACAAAACTAATTAGGCATAAAGTGCGTGTAATTATAAAATAAATTAAAGTCGAGCACTGACACTCCACAACGCTCCGGTGTTCCGATTGACCTTTTTGTAACTCAATTACGATCGTTCGATCGTCTCTGCCAACTTGGCCACCCAACTTGGGAATGGAAGTAGGTGCACAGGGAAAAATTAATTACTATTTAATATTTAGAATAAGTACACAATAATAACACAAAATTCCCTTACAAAATTTGATTTGGACTGATTTGTGTAAAAAATAAAACATTCATTTTTATAATAAGGTTAAAAAACGAATTAAACGTATATAAAAATGTGTACGAAAATGTTTAGATCACATTTTATTAATCAATAATTTTGTTTCTTCGTAATACAATATTTTAAATAAGAAGTTTTTTTAAAACCAAGGCATATTTGTATGTTTAAAAACTATTTTTAATCATATTTTTTCCCACTTATCTCATGAATTGCATATCCTTTAAAATCAATTTTATATTTCCCCGTGTACAACAGCGTAGAATGGATGAGAGGTAAGGTCCCAGTCCCGATGTCCAGAGCAGCTGTCGCGTCTTTAGCCAAAAATGGCAATGTTTACATGCGTGTCGCCTCCAGCGAATGGGACACCCATATCCCATATCCAATAGCAGCATCCAGCGGCATCCCAACGCGAACCCATTCCATAAACGCTTCGCAAACACTTTTTGCGTGCTGTTAATTACATGGTCGGGAGTCGGGTCTAGTCGGTCTCTGAGGGCATTTCCAGTTGCCAGTTTGCTCCTCTGGTGGTCCCATCTCGGCACTCGGTGCTTGGTCATTGCTTCCTGGTAGAGGCAATCGCAGAACTTGTCGCCCATGTTAACAGGCCGCGGCCCGATGATTGATAGCCATAGGCACTAGGCCAATGCATTTGTTCTGGTTAGAGCATTGAAATTATAAGGAAAAACTGATCAGGTTCGGGGGCTTAAATTACCAAAAATATACGCGGGAAATGCGTTCAGAGGAGTACAATGAAAGTGGATGTGTCTTCCTTCAAAGCTAAAAAGTATGAATAAAATCTTCAAACTTACCTTACATTTCATGTTAAACTATTAATTAAAAAATTATAGCTCCGTTAAAAATCTACTTTTATTGTTTAAATGTAATTATAAATCTTTTAAAGGTCACCAAAACATCTAACAAAATCCAGTAATCGCCATGAGCTTCTTTCAATGTCAAAGAAATCGTACAAAATCTTACTCCTTTTTAAGAGAACTTCGACACCAAAAAAGGTGGAAAACGCCAAGAAACCCCTGGAGTCTTGCTTGGGTCTCCTTACATTTCTTTACCTAATCCGCCAAATTCTCACGCCTCACCAACAATTGCCACTTAATTAACGCGCACACTCACTTTGCCGCGAATTGTGTCGAAAATTTCATTGTGACCAAAGGGCCAAAACGGTGGGTTAACCTGGAAAAGGGGCGCCGAAGGGGAGGCTTGGAAGTCTTGTCATGCCAAGAAGTACGCGTGCCGGGAATGCCAAGTCAATGAGATGCCCCCAGCGCGATATATTGCCCATTCCGAGCCGATCTGTTGCAATTTCCAAATCAAACAGCGCGCGAAACGTGTGGCGTCTGCAATTACAACACAAAAGAGGAGCACGGCAGCTGTGTGGCCAGCGGAGGGGCGGCAGAGTGCAGGCAGGCAGGCGGGTAGGCAATACATGCTCCAAACATGACGAACAACAACTGTCATTGTCACATCCATCGATCCATCGAACCGGAGAGCCAGAGAGCCAGCGAACGCTCATGGGCAACAGCAAACGCATCGATCGATTCGCTGATCGAACCAGCGACCGATTGACGACCGAGCGGAGGAAGATGACCAACATGGGGATCCCGATCCGCTTTTTGTGCCATGTTTTTTTTTTTTAATTTTTTACTCAGTTTTTTTGCTTCCTTTATTTATGTTTGTTGTGCCCTTTCAGAGAGGTATAATCTTTATTCCAAAGAGGTAGGAATTGGTCTACTAAAATGTGTTATTTGTTTGTATTAAGCTTAAAAATAACGATTTAGGTTTAGTTTGAAATCAATTGAAGAGGTGACGAAAAGTGTGAAAATTTTGTAATACCTCTGATTTTATAAGTGTAATTCTACCTTAAGATGTTATTCAAATATAACTATAATGCATGCAAACCAAAAAAAATTGATGTCTTTAAAATTGAGTTATTTCTTCTCTAGAAAAAGAATGCCCCTGCTTTCCGATTCTAAAATTTAAATGCTAAACAAATGTATAATAATTACATCTTAAACATTTGTTAGCATGTAAAAATCACCTAAAAAGTGTCATGAAACTGCCGATATATTTGCAGATATTAAATAAGTTTTATATCCTAGGGTATTTTAGTTCTCGTTCTTTCATCCTCAACTTTTTCCCCGCTCCGTATTTTCATTTTTTGTTTTATTTCGTATGCTGGACAGGCTGTTTATAGTGGACGATGCTGGCGACTTGCAATTCATTAGGCCGCCTGACCATTTTTGGGATGAGCGTGCGCCGCTTTTGGTCTCTCGCCTCGGTGGACGCGGCAAAGGCAGCTCCAACTGCAAAAGTCAAGAGCGGCGACTGCCATGCCAACATAATCTTAATCCGCTCGTTAGTTTTATTGATTAGGAGCAGTGTCTCTTTGGGCCAGACAGCGACATCAGACCAAGACAAGGATTCATTGGAGACGACAATTGTCGCCTCGGCGTGCCAACTAAATAACAACAATGGCACGTCACTCGCCAACTAGGCATACTATGTGCCCCTCGGGGTTATGAGATGCGATGCCCAATAATGCCAATAGACCCAATAGACCCAATAGGTTGGCCAAAGTCCAGAGACACACTGAGGAGAAAAATGGGAAATATGAAACATACTTTGTTTAGATATTTTGTTTTTATATTAAATCTAAGAACCAAGAAGTAGTAAGTTACAAAATGTACTAATTTTTGTTTATATAATTTGTATATTATAATTTAAATAACAATATTGTTGTTGTTTTGCCCAGTGTCACATTACTGTCAGGTTTGCTATGAGTCTCTGATGAGTCTTTGAGGCCAATAGATTGTGAATCATTTACCAAGCATTTTGAATCTTTTCTCTAATTACGAATGACATAATGGGGAAAACAGGATGAGTTAGAGGGTAAGTGACCTAAAGAGGAGGATGTGGCGTGTATTCTCAGAGGTGATATTTAATAGTTGATAGTCATTTAAGCTTTTAAGTGAAAAATTTATTGGGTGACGACGATTTATCAAGTTAAACTATTTCTAAGAATTTATTTAAGTGCCAATCGTTGTTGAACAATTAAATTAATTCAAATTGAATTCAGTTTACAAATAAAATGTATTTTGTTTTGTAGAAAATGAGCTGATTTATATTAGGAATTTTATAATCTCTAGTCTTTCTCTCTTTTCAAGGTCCCCGATAAGTCATCAGATAATCAAACATCTCTCAGGAATTCTGGAACTCCGTTTCCTGAACGAAAAATTGTTTTCCCACCCGTAATTAAACAAAAAAAAAGCCTTAAGTAAAGGCGAAACAAAACTGTCAAGCACTGTGGACACATGTAGCACGATCACTTTTTGTTGTGCTCACCTTAGGCTCCGGCTCCGGCTCTCCATCTTCATCTGCAGATCAGTAGCTGAAATCAGGATCAATGTAAGCCTCATCCAGGCTTTGGTTTATCTTGCCCTCCTGGACTCGTCTAGATCTGTCGGATGTCAGGTTGCATAGTTGGTCCGGCAATTGCATGTCGCGATCGTCCAGTTCAGCGCCGAAGATCTACCTCAGCCACAGCCACGGCCACATCCTCAATCCTGAGTCGCTAAAACTTGAAAGCCACATTCGATGGCTCGCCGCTGACAGCGCGGAATTGTCGTTCGCATTGTCAGCTGGATGGGGCAGAGCGGGACCCTGGTTCCAGGAGGGATCTTGTGGGGTTTATCCACCGACTTTTGCCGACGATATACAAAAGATGCAACTGTCGCCGCTTGTTCCAGCAGTTGTTTCTGCTCGCTCGCTCTCTCTCCCCGGTTGACAGTGCTGTAAGATCAAAAAATGCGCTTGGGAAACTGCCACTGCGAGCTGCCTTAAATCAAATATTGAAATGCCTCAGAGCAGATCGGCGGATCGACCCTGACCTGCAGGTACTCGCTGCTTACAGCACCCCTCCTCCTTCTCCCCCGGCTAATTGCAGCACACACAGCAGTCAAATAATTGCCCCACCGCCATACACACAAATAAATTCCACTTGGTTTTTTTTTTTTAATTTTTTACTTTGTCGTTTTTTGTTTTTTATTGATTTGTTTTCGATAGCATTCGCATTTTTCTGCTCGCTTTTTTCGTTTGTTGTTCTCCTTCGCATTAATACTTTACAAAATTGAATGTCTATGAGCTAGTATAAATTAATTAAATATTATATTCATATCGAGCTATATGTATAAACTTAGGCCTAGACGTATCGTTTAACTAGCCAGCTAAGTGCATTTAATTAATTAGTAATACCTACATGTGGGGAGAACGCACAACCGAAGGGCAAGGGGAGAGGAGTTCAAATTAAATGCGTTTTTAAACAAAAAAAATAATATTTCATATGATTTTTCTCTTCTTCTGTATGTGCAAATTTCATAAATTCCAAGCAACTAAAATGTTTCGCGGTAGTTAATGATTTAAGCCTAAAACTAATAGTAAATGTTAGCTTATTTATGTACACAAAGACAAGGTTTTTATTTATGAAGCTTGGAAAACATTTAATGGAATTTTCTCAACCACATTCCAATTGTTTTCTGTTTTTTTTTTCTGCTTGTTTTCAAAGGATTCTCCTTTTGCCGGCTTCACATACGTTTTGGTTCTGGCCAAAGCATTATGCAAGCAGCTCAAGGATTATTCGCAAAGGACAGAGAAGGAGCTGCGCGCTGTTTGAATTTGTTCAGTCTTGTTTTTCGATTATTAAAAAAGGGATATTTTAAAACGACAGAGAGGGCGAGAAGAAGGCAGGGGACGCGCTAAAAAATCTTTAAGCTAAACTATATTTAAACCTTAACTAAGGGATACAAAAAACGGAGGAGGGGGCTTTGTAATTTACAAAATATTTTGCATCGATGGGGGGACTGGCTTACATGACTAAAAACTGGGCAAACACGAGTTGTATTCTTCTGCACTTTTTCTCGAATCCTATAATGAAATCTATTCATCAATATTCCTGCTGTAATACTGCTAAAAAAAAGTGAGAGTTAAAGGGGGAATCAGAGGGGATCTCGGGCAGATCGGAACGGGCGGCTGGTAGTCGTATCTTTAACTAGGCTATAGTCTAGGCTCTTACGGTGCTAATAACAAAGGCTAAGCGTAGACAAAATACATAACACATACAGGGAGTGCGGGGCGGGGGAAGGCAATATATAGGTGGAGGGTCTCCTTTATAGACACGTGTAGATGACCTTCTTGGTCCGACACAACTTGCACTTGACCTCGCAACACCAGTGGAAGGTGCAGGCGCACCGCTCCACCACCACGACCTCGTCCCGCCGGTAGCCACGCCCGCAGCACATCAGGCCGCAGCCGTCGACGCCCAGGGAGGTCTCGTTGCACTGCCGGCCATGGGTGCCCAGGATGCCGTGTCGCAGATTCTTCTCGCAGAAGCTGGGCGAGGGCTCCAGGTAGACCAGGTCCTTGGAGCCGGGGGGCTTGTGTTCAGGGTTGTGTGGGTTCAGTTGGAAGTGATATCTGGGGGAAAATCAAACGAAGGATAAACCAATAAGTAAGGTGTTGACCAAGTCCTTGAAAAACTCTTCTAGACAAATCTTTTAATTTCGAATAAGTTCAACAATGTCTCTCAGATCCTTACCTATTGTGCTTGCGACCCTGTCGTCGTCCATTTCTGGCCCTCTGACCGCCCTGCGGCAGACTGTTTGGAGATGGCATGTTGGGATGATGCAGCTTGTTGTTCGGATGACTGTTCTCCAGCAGAATATCCGGCATATGATCGTTGAGCATGCGCTCCTCCTCCTCGCCATAGACCACCGACTGGGGAATAATCAGACCATTGGAGCCCACAGAACTGGAACCGGCGGCATTCGGACTAATCCCGGGCAGGACATTGCTGGCTCGCAGGCTGTTGCTCACTTGGACGCGGGTGGCACCGTCGAAGCGGGCCTTGAGATTGTCGCCGATCACCCGGAAGTTGGCCAGTCGCATCCAGCAGGTCTTCACCGTACAAGAGCCGGACATGCCGTGGCATTTGCACTCCTGACGCATCTCCGCCTGAACGTGCTGCAGATGGAAAAAAGAGAGAAGAAGAGATTGTTCATTAGTATGACTTTATTAGGCTCCTTGCGAAGCGACTCGCCTCGCAATATGTTTTTCACTTAATTATTTTGCTGTTTTTTGCTGTGTCTCCCTCCCCCCTGCCCGATGGTTTTTGCCGGCTGGGAGATTGGCGGCCCGCCTGCCACGTTGTTGCAGTTATTAAAAATCAATAAATGTTGTTGCAACTTGCTGTGCGCTTGTTGCAAGTCCCCCATCCCCCTTGTAATTGTTGTGCGCCGGACCAAAAGTAAGAAATCAACGCAGTTGGGGGGCCTTCAGCCGGAGCGGCCACAGCAGCCGATGATCATCATCAGGCCGCAATGATCGCAATGATTATGGAGCTGCGGCCCATAACAAGTAATAAAATAATAACACAGATGGTGGGCCCTGCACTCCGAAGGTGGTGGAAGGAGGCCGAGAGGACTAGGCCCCGGATCCGGTGGGATCGATGGATCGATCGAGTGGATCGATCGAGTGGATCGGCTCTAGCTGGATGCTGGCGCAGTGTGCTACTTTCTACGCCCCACTAAAGCGGAGAGCAGGAATAGAGCGGCACAGTGGTGTCAGAATACTAGACTTAAGGCAAATTAACATAAGAAATCGATAACAAAATTGATCAAATTGCCTAGCAAATCGAAACAAGCATGTAGAGGTTGTGCTCTCAATATACTTAACCTCTAAAGGATTTTTAAATGTAAACAATTTAATGTTCAAAATCGATTTAATAAATATTTGATCACGTATCGATTTTTGCGATAACTAAACCACTGTACTGTTGCCCCCAAAAACGAAACTAAGATCCTACTATTTTTTTGCATGTGGAGGGGAACTGGAAGCTGTCAACGGGTTAATATACGAGCGACACAAGCGCAAACGAGTGCAGAAAAGTCCCCCCCACATTCTCGGGAGAAAGAGAGACAGCCATGGAAGGAGAGCTTATCTCCCAACTAGCTGGGCCAATTGGCGTTCGCTGGCAATTAATTGCAAGGACGGAAATTGTCGTCGCTGGTTTTTATTAGCCCCCAAGTCGTAAATCCTCCAGCCAGGCTTTAACCGACCATTAGGACTACTTATTATGAGGTGCCCAGGATAAAAGGATAAATTTGTATGTCCATAGATCTGTTTTAAACACTATTTATTTATTAAAGAAATTAAGCTCAACTTACCGCTCGACCCGCCTCGTTGTTGTGCAAATTCATCTTCTCGCGCAGATTGCGACCCCGCTCGCCGGTATCGACGAACTCCCGGGAGAACTTGAATCCGAATCCAATGTTGTCCGAGCAGCCGCCCCACTCCCAGTCCCGCACACCCGCCACACTGCCCGCCTGATGGTTGGCCTGCGGGGATCGTGACTGGTGGCTATAGTCGCAGGTGCAGGACTCGATGGTACCCTCGCTGCAGGCCCTGGCAATAGAGTGGGTCACCGCCGCACTGGTGATGGCATAGATGAAGCTGGTCTCACGGCAACCTACAAGAAATTCAAATAAAAGGAGTTTAGTTAACTTTTATAGACTATAATATTTAAACATAATATATATTCCGAAATATTTGAACTTTCAATATATAAATATAAACATTTTTAATGGTTTAATTCGATTCCTTATCATTACAAACTTTATTCACTGTGCAGTCATTATTTCTCGCCTTCTGGGTGTTCCACTTGGCACCGCCGGCTGGACCAAGACAAGATCTCAATCTCGGCCAAGTCAAGTGATGGCCGGAGAGACGTGGGCAAGAGTTGAAAATTTTTTTTCGTTATGAGTAATGGCACTTGTCTTCCAAAGTCTGGTCAATTATGACACTTCAAGTTATCAATGCCACAGGGCCACCAAGGAAAAGAGATGAGCGCACCAAAACCTGACACAGATTAAACGCTCAACTATAAATTCCAACTTAACACTTTGGGGCCATCGTGGCCCATTCCATTCGAGTGGACAGTTTCCTCCTTGTCCGCTTCACTTTTATTCTTATTTTTATTTTCTGTATATTTTTAGTAACTGCCTCCGTTTGACTCCGTTTCGGTTTCTGTTCCGAGAGCGAGACCATCGCAGATAAAGAACAATGAAAATTGAATTTACATGTTGCAGATAATTTTTCAAGTGGTTTCGCCTCAGTTCATAGCTTACAAGATATGATATATACATATATAGGGATGGTCATGTCTCTACGGTCAGGTAGCTGGAAATTCTTGGGTATTTCGAATGAGTAAGCGACTCACTGGGAATAGATGGACTGTCAACTTTGTTTGGTACTTTCGGGTTGATTTTCAAAGAGTGTAAGGTACTTGAGATCTTGGAAAATACTATTTATAATAAAGATCTTACAATATCTGAGAGAACTTCATTAAATCTTATATTCTGGTTTCTGGAGTATTATTTTTTTACTATATTTTAAACATATAAAATTATTCTCAAATTAAGTAATTTTATTTTCAGAAAACTCCCTTCTATAGCTCTATTTCTTATTTTCGTACAAGTGCCGATTGATGTATCTATGATTGACTAGTCCCCACTTGACGATTGACACATTCTCGGTTGCTCTAATATCAACGAATCAACAACTTCCGCTTGGTGTTAAAAAAATTGCCGCTTTTGATTTCGATTTCCTGGAATTCGACCAAGAAATGATTTGTTTCTTTTGGTTTTTTTTTCTTTTACTTTTTTTGGAAACTATGGCAGAGTGAGCCTTCAATTCCCGGTTAATGTTTGTTTGTTTGCTGTTGGTGGTTTCGTTTTTCCTTAAATAATTTCACGTATGTAACGAAATTTAAGGCGCACACACAGGTAAATTGTGTGTAAATATGTGCAAGATGTTTGGGCCGCGATAAGGCGGCGGCGCATGCGCAAACGCTTTGGGAATTTACTTTTTTTTTACATTTTTCGTCAGAGGCGTGACACAGTCATCATATATTGGTGACTTGTTGTATTTTTTTCTTCTGGTGATTAGCTTAGCAAGAATTCGCGTTACCTTTTTTGGGGGCAATTTGGTGTTTGCATTTCGTACGCTCCCTTTGTGGTTTCTTCGGGTAAATAGCGAACAAAAGGCAATAAATAAGAGCGAGCGGGCTGGTGCACCCTGAGCAATTAAGCAAAGAAATGCCAAATGAGCGGGGTGTGGCCAAAATGGAGCAACGAGGAAAGTAAAATAAAATTTCCGCATGTAATGCGATACCTTCCTTTTTTATATGCCTTGTATAATTGCTCGAAAACGGATTTCCGTTGTGTGTGGGCGTGGCTCGAACTGATTGAAATTGAGATCAGGGGAGGAGAATCAGAAGCAGGATCAGTGCAGGATCAGGATCCTGAAAAAGAACTAAGCTGCTTAGTGACAGCACAGCAGCAGCAGCAGCAGCATAGCACAGCAGTTCCCGGAATAGTTTAGACCTCTTGATATAAAACCCACAGGGACAGCCACCCGGAGCGGCTTCGTCACGAACCGATGATTGCCAAAAAAAAAAAGTAAAGGAGAAGATCCCTGGCAGAAACCCAACGAGAATTCACTAATAGAGACAGCCTGTTAAAGCGTGTGGCGTGGCAAATTGACAAGGTGTCACCAATTAGAAAACAAGTTAGGGAAGCCTAACTCGACCCAAGGAAACACAAATGAAATGCAGCCCAGACAGCCGATGAATTATGCCCCGCTGGCAGGGTTCCTTAAGCAGTTTTAGAGCGACTGGCAAACCCCGAACCCCAAGTGTTAATGGTGCGCTATAGGTGTTAATTAGGGCCAAGGGCGAAAAAGGGAGAAAAAAGCATTAAAAAATTTGATTGTGGAAAGCGATGAAAGTGCTGCGATAAAAAGCTGTCACCGGGGCAATAATTTTCCTTTTCTATTAAGTAATCCATAAAATGTCGAGAGCTCATAAAAAGGATGTTGGCGGCGCAGAGTCAAAATAACTTGATAAGGTCAAGAGCCTGGCTATAAAAGTCAGCTGCCGTTGACAGACGGTCGCCGGAGGCTAGGCCTGCGAACGAGGAATCGAAGCCACGCGACGCCGGCCACGCCTCCTATCAGAGACCAAAGACCCGAAGATCTATATACGAGTATAGATATATAGCTACTACTACCTGGCAGGATCTCAGGAAGCAGGACAAAAACGGTAGCTAATAAAACGGCAGGCGAGGGCGGGAGTCGAATAGATTGAATGCATTTCCAGCTAAAAACGCGCCAGGACAAAAACTGCGCATGCGCGACTTTTGTTTACATTTATATAAGAGAGAAACTGCTGGTTCCGATCCGTTCTCCTGGGATTTTCGCTGGCGCAGCAGGCGAACGGACGAGCGCATGGTCCCAGAAGACAGACAACTGGGCTTGATTGATTTGAATGGCTGAGTGAGTGACAACAGTCGATGCTGTCCCGTCCTGTCCTGTTCCGTCCTCCCTGGTGCTGGTGCTGGTGCTGCCAACTTGTGCTCATTAGCATAAACACGCTGAAACGCAAGTGGAGCAAGTGCAGGGCGCACAGAGCCAGCTCTTTGTTTGCCAGAGCGGGGAAAGTGCCCTGGCCCCTTCGAAAGGGTAGCCAGCCTACATATATATAAAATATATACATATTACCAAGTGCTCAGATCGTATTACAATAACAAACAAGCGCCACACACATATTGCAGTACGAAAGAGGTCCAGGGGAGTGACATTTCATAACATAAATAAAGTGGAAACCGAAGGGAAAAGAAACTGGATTCATGTCGGTTGGGCCTGGGTTGGTTATGCAAGCAATTTGTGTCGTCAGATTGTAGTTTCTAGTAGTTAGTAAATGAAAAAAACGAAGGCGTCGACAACCATTGATGGGCAGATCATATTTCCCAATGGTAAAGAGAGTTTTAAGTGGGCTTCAAGGATAGAAGCAATAGCTAATGACGCCTTGAGCCTACCGAATATAATGCAACTTTTCTAATCTGGTTGTTATAAAATCCTTTTTCACTCACCTCGATCCACAATTTTTCCAAAGAGATTTTTGCCTCGCGAAAAGTTTCTCGTCGAGCAGTTCCAGCGACGATTCCGGAACTGATGCTGGCACTCGCTTATGGCCAGATTGGCGCCCTTGACCAAGGCTCCCAGCACACCTGGATTATCCCTGACCAGGCGACGCTGTTTTCTCCTCAGCGTGGAGTGGATAGCTGGATCCATGTACATGATGGGTGTAATATTATTGGGTTCGCCGACCTTGGCAATGCCCCTGAAAGAAAACGAACCAGAAAAACCGAAAGTTAATGGGGCAATCTTCGATGGGATGTCATAGCTATTTAATGCCTGACTGATTTTTTGCGCCTAATTATGAGAACGGAATGAAAAACCAGCTGAAACATTTTCATTATATCCACATCACTTTGTTTTCATATTTTTTTTGTCATTTTGTGTGTCTTTCCACTTGACTTGAGACCGAGTTGTTTTTCTTTCGGCTTTCGGTGTGGGTATTATTTTTTGTAGGTTTTCCATTTTGCGGCTTTCCTGTGTCGTCCATAATATTTTTCAACATTTTTGTTGTTGCTGGGCGGTACACGTCAATTGCCGGCGTTACTCAGGCATAAACCACATACACTTATTAAGTACACTCACATGGAGATAGACAAATATTTGCAGACACCTGTCGGCTAACGCTTTGCTCCGCTCTGACCTGTCATAATTTATTTTCTTGTTTCAACTGTTGATATTTATAATATTTTTTCCACGCTTCATTAGCCGATATATTTATTTAAGCATATAACAAACAATAAATAAACACCAACAAATGTTTATTGACAGGCCTCGGAGAATGCAAATTAATTGCCAATTGAATTGAATGCTGATTTCGGTGGGAACAGAACATTCCTCCCCGAAACAATTGCGCAATGCAACACAAAATTAATAAAAAGTACGTAAATAAGGCAGAAACAACAAAAAACTTGATCGAATGTGTAACATCTGCCAAAATCAAGAGGCGAGGGAATACGCGGGGCAACGATTGCCAATCGATTTTAATTCCCAGGCGGATTAAATCGATGCCCCCACTGAGATTTATGCGACGGCAATCCGGAGTCGCGGCAGCAATTTGTGTCGATCGGTATGTTCGTGTGTGCCTGCCTTTGTGTTTTTATGTATTTGTGTTGATTTTTTATTGTTGCGACGGAAATTTATGCCGTTATAAAAAGTTATTAAGGCTTAGCTGAAGTTTTGCACATGATAAAAGTCAAACAAACAACTCATCAAAGCCACAGAATCTCTGGGAGCACCGGGTAATAATAGTAATAACAAATACCAGTTAGTTGCTCAAAATTTGGCCTTAAATTTTAATGTTCATGTTTGAAATTTGATTATTGCATAAAAACTTGAGAAATCAAATTATGAATAGGGAATAAATAGTTTAACAAAATTGTTTGTTTGATATAATAAACTATTCTAATTAACTTTAAAAAAAAATATATTAAACAATACCTTTATTTGTAGTATTTTTTTATATTATGTTAATATTTATATTTTTTAAAGAAACTGTAACTTTTTGAAATATTTTAAATTAATTTATACTGCTTTATTTAAGTGTTGCATTTTTTATTTCATAGTACAAGATTATTTACCTTCTTTTTAAAAATTTTTTCAATTTTAATTTTATTTATATATTTTTTCTTAATTTTTAATCTATAAACTTGAAGTTGCGCAAACAAAAGACTTAGGCAACGAACTCAATTTGCCTGCAGCTGCTATTAGGTTTTTTTCTCCCCCAGATCTGCGGTAGATCACAAAAACTGGACTTCCCTATCTTTGGAGACCCACCTCTCCACCTTTCTGTATTGCCCCCCTCATATCCATTCACCCAAAACTCCATTCATACCTCAAAGTGTGTCACGCATACCGACAAAGTTTTTATCCCAAGTAAAAGTTGAATGCGCGCTTAGAATTTTTAATTGCTTTCATCAGGCGAAGCGAAAGAAGATGCGAAGAAGTTCAAGAGTAGTCCGAGGCTTTATTTTCAGAGTTGTTGTTTTTTCCTCTTATTTTTTAGTGTGTGCATTTTGTGTGGCTTCCGCATTTGGTGCGTGACGCACAAGACCTTTAACTTATTCTGTGTTTGCTTTTATTATGTGTTTGCCGCTGTGGGAAATGTTTCCCGAAAACTTTCGGCGCGTGCCTTGTTCTTGTTCTTTGGCTTCTGGCCAAATGTTGTCTGGCTTTAATATACTTTTTTTTTGCTTCTGTTTACTGTTTTTATTGTCGCCCTGCCGCTAATTGGCCACTGCAATTGAGCGTTTAATGGAAAATATTGGGAATGGGATACTTACCACCACATGGAGCCCCGGCCCCGGCCGGATTTCTGTTTGCCCTCGACGGGGCTGAAGCCGCTGCCGCCGCTGCACAGGGCCATCAGGCAGATCACGAAGATATAGCTGATATCCATTATGAATCGACACACACTCTCACACTAACACTGTGGGTATTGCTTCTGCTTTTTGTATTTTTTTCTTCTTTGAGTTGTTTGTTTGCAAATGGTTAGGGAATATTGATTTTATCGAGCAATTTCGCGTTCAATTAGCGCACTATAAATGAGGCATAATCATCATTAGCATGCGTTTGCCGATATAGCTGCTCATATTTGTGCGATTTATTTCGATGGCTCGATCGATCGGATCACACGGCAATCATGGGACACAAGAACTTGTGAGTTTTCCGCCTAACAGTATAATTTTACAGAGTCGAAAGAACACCGAATAGCTCGCTCTAGTTGCGGATAGATGGAGATCGGTAGATCGGTGGATCGGTGGATCGGTATAGATCGGCAGATCGCGACGGAGTGGAAGATTGTTGCCGGGTTCAGTGCCAACGCTTAACTGAAACACACGGTGCGTTCTTTCGTCCGACTCTGCGTTTGTCAGCAGCGACCCGAGATACCCGAGATCCCCGATTCCCCGATCCGATCGCCTCGTCAGCCTTCGGTTGACACACGATCGTCGCCGCTGCGTGCATTTGTGTGCTAGAGTGGGGCGGAGCTATGCCTGAGCTAGCAGTCCCCGCCGTGCGCCAGAAGAGTGCCGCTATCTGGCCTCGCTTCTCTCGCAGCGATCGATCGTGTCTCCTCTCTGTTTTCGTGCTCTCTTTCACTCGTATATGTATTGCGCTTCTATTTTTGTGTGCATGTGTTCGTGTGGTATATAGCCTGCGTCGCCCAATAAGAAATGGCGGAAATGGGAAAACTCTGCTCGGCATTTTCGGTGTAATAATCGATGATTGTATTGCCAGATTATTTGCGCAATCGGTCGAAATTTCGTAATAGCGCGCGGTTGGTCTGTTGACTTCACTTAATTATATTTATTTGTGGCAATTTTTATGCTATTTTTTAGGGTACTTATGGGCTTGGTTTTCATGGGGTTTTTGACACGCTTACTGTTGGGAGTTTGCAAGGGTTTTCAAGCATTATTTTCGGTTTTTTTGAATGGGTTTAAGCTTGTAATTTGTACATACATTTCATTAGTCAACGTTTTGAACTTAATAATCGATTTTAAAAGCATAATTTATTAGCTTGCTTAGTAGTAAAAATACATAAATTTATTAGTATTTATGGTTTAATAATATATTATTTAATATAAATAAATTATTTATTGAGATTCAATAGAAATTTTAAATAATTCATACAATGAGTTTATAATTAAAATAATATATAATATTTATTCTTTGTATCGTGTTTGCTTTTTAATAATAAGTAGGTACGTAATATCAAGAATAAACATTTGGTATACAAAATCAATAATATAACATTTCGTATTTTATTAATTTAAAATTTTATTAATAAATATATAATCTGAAAAATGATTTTATTGATATGTCTGTAAATTGTATTCCATTCCCTTGGCATTCCTATATGCTGCACTATATGCCTCTAGGGAGAACAAGTTTTCTGCTTTTCGGAGTAGATTTTTCGGAGTAGTCTGTTGCTTATATACTTGGCTCGAATGCAGTTAGCTCACTCACACTCCCTTGAATGCGCGCACACACACTGTGGCACTGGGAGCTGACTTTATGTCTTACCTTTTCTTCCACTAATTGGACATCGTGTGTGCGCCTCGAAAAGAGCAGGTATGGTATGCCCCCTTCCGGCCTCCCTGGTTCCGCAGTTTGGGAAGGCTCCTCTTGGGTTTCGGCCATTTTCAATTAATTACACATTTATTCGCAGCTTAGATGATGTCAAAACTTAAAATGTATTTTATTTTGCCATCAAATATACGTATTATTCTTGTAACATTAAAAAAAAATAAAAGGTAAAAATCTCTATATTGAAATACAGATAAATAAAAGCCAAAGACAAAGCCAAAGTTCCTGTTTAATTTATATTAAACTTCGCAAGAATTTGACTTCAATAATTATAGTTTTTACATATGTTTTACTTTCCTAAAATGTAGTAAACAATAAACAGGAAGATCGCTTTGTAAGCCAACAAAATGGCGAACGGCGGAACTCTTTCCGTTTTGTTTTTGGTTAAGGCCAAAAATCCCTTGGCAAATATTAGCACAGTCTGGGCGCTGGAAAAAGAGTTGGGCAAAGGAAGGGTGGTGCCTGCGGAGGAGGAGTTGCAGGAAACTACTGTCTCTCTGTCTGTGCTTGTTTGCTTAGGCCCCGGGGCCTGAAAAATTAGCGCGTTCTTATTAATTTTATTACCGCGGAAAATCCAAATGATGAGACACACACACGCACTCCCAGACATTCACGGCGAGTGAGTAAGAACAGAAGGCTGGAGTGTAAATAAATCATAAAATCGAAACCTCTCTCTCGCCGCTGTAGGTAGAGCGCTCATTCCCCCGGGTCCCGAGGCTGTAAAAATAACCCGAATATCGGCAGACCTACTAAAGACTGATGGGTCTATTCATTAACTAATGGCTGATAGCGAGAGTGGTGGTAATTTCTTTATGATTAGTAATCATCGGTCGCCATTGAGAAGGAAGATCAGCGTGTAGTTGAAGCAAATACTATATGAAATGAAATCATTGATCATGGTAAAATAAATTGAAATTTTATGATGTAATATGATTTTAGTTAGGAAACAATACATTTATTTATTTTTATAAAAAATAAAGCATTTTTCTTAATCAAATTTCTGTAGTTTCTCATAATAAACTACTTTCATGAAGAATTTATGATTCTTACGCAATCCTTCGCAAATAGTTAGCACTTCACTTAAAATAAATGATCCTGATTACCTTTTTATTATATATTCCAAGTTCAACTATACAGCTCAAAATAATTGTTGCTCTCGCTGTTAGTGTTAGATTCGTATTTTGGGTTAGCCACCACAAAACAGGTCGTAACAAATTCGAGGCTAACCGAGGACCGACCTTCAATACGATATGGCTAATCCATCAAAATAATACTCGTATCTATGCGTAAAACAACGCCACAACAATTCTAAACAAACCAAAACCCAGCCAAGTCCACAAAACCCCCGAGAGACTTGACCTTGAAGAAAGACCAACATATTTTCCAACCAAAATGTGTGTGTCCTTGGAACGGCTACCAAGGCCAACGGCTTGGTCAACCAACAAGGAGCCGGGGTTTCTCAAGGAGTTTCCCAGACTCAGGTGATTAGAAAACAAGTCGAAAAGTCAAACTTTTATTGGGAGGAGGCACTGTTCCTGGGATCTTTGCATCCTTTTTTCTCGCCGGAGGGGGAGTTGTGCCACTAAAAGTGTAAAATCTCTGCTCATAATTGCAAATAATCGGCAGGCGACGAAGCGCGTCCAAAGCGCTGGAGGCGGAAGGCGTTTTCCAGTACCTGGCATGGTCCTGACGTGATCCCGACTTCCCTGCTAATCGCTCACAATCGGAATTTATATGGTCGGCAATCATTTGGCATCATTTGCAACTTTGCGTCTGGGCCGGGACTCGCTTGGCCGGCCACCTAGGCCCTCTCTGGCTATGTAGTTGTCAAGCGTTTCCGAATTAGCCACGCTGTGTCCTGTCAGCAGATTTGGTAGAGTCAGCAGCAGCAGCAGCATCAGCAGCAGCTACGACCACTGGCCAGGGGTCATAGGTCGGCGGCGATCGCCGCATGACTTTTCCGTGCCCGTTTTTGTCCCTCGCAGGGTGTGAAAATTGCTTCCAAATAAAAATTTGCAACACTGTCCGTTTATGGGCCTCCTGTTTTTCAAACACCTAATGTGCCGTGCAAAAATGCTACGCTTCGATCGGGAATTGGGACCTGGGATTTGGGATACAGGGAATACAGGGGTCCAGTTCCCGTGATCATCGCAGCGATCATGGGCAGCTCGCGATCGCAACCTCTCCTGATCCTCAGCTGAGCGTGTCGTGTCTTTGTTGATCGAAAACAGTCGGGGCACTTGCTGTGTATGTGTGCCTTCTGCATGTTTTATTGCACTCGATTTTACGCTTAAATCCTCTGCATGGATCAGGCCAGATGATCGGCCAGAGATCGATATTGATCGAGACATAATGAGCATGACGCGAGACGTTTAACCCGGCGCAAAAGGTTGCAAGTGTTTTCATAGAGGATCAACGCAAAGATCTTTGGTTAATTTCAGGAGGAGTGCGCTCTTTTGGTGCTCTCCTTATTTTATTTGGCCAGGACCAAAATAATCTGTTATTTTAGTAGTTTATATAGTGTAAAAGGGGAAGGATCAACCCCATTAGGGGATAGATTGCGAGGTTTTAATAAATTTAGGTTGTTTGGATAAATATTTAGGATTTTTGAGGAATTTTCTGTAATAAATTTTTTTCTGTTTATTTATTTTAAAATAAAGTATTTTTCACACTTCGGGATATTAATAAGAAATCTAAGAATATTTAAAGCTTCCTTTCTCTGAAAAAAAATTATGGCGAAAATCTTCTGAACTAATTCAAGATCAGACCTCAGATCACACGACTTTCCATCTAAACCACAGATAATTCACGCTTCCCAGCTGCAGCCTGGAAATTGCCCAGCACTCTTGGCCATAACAACCACCAATGGCCAGCTCCAGACTCAACTCCGGCTCCACATCTAGAGTTTGCGTGCCTTCCACTCCCACTCTACTGATGCTACGATTCTGATGCCTTGGCCTGCCATTGATGACTCCACATAATTTGCTCTTGCCCACTTTTTTCACTTCCAAGAAGTGGCAAGGAAGGCAAGAGATCTTGGGTATGGGTGAGATTTGAAAATAAGCCATAATCAACGCCATCATCATCATCATCGGCAGCCGGAGAGGGGCAGCCAGCCATCGATGATGGTGGTCGGTCTTTGGACGTCAGCCAATAAGGTAAGAGGTTCAGTTCCTCTCACCTGGCAACAAAAACAACAGTTACCACTAACCAACTGTTGGTTCTCTTACCGCTCGAGGCGTTAATATATATACACACTTTTTTCTGGCCAGGCAGGGCCCGCTTTAAGTTCCCATTCCATCGGCTCGTTGCGTGTCTTTCTCTTTCGCTGGGAGGTCCATTTTGTTGTTAACTTCACTCCACTACTAAACAATAAATTTTGTTGCCTGTGTGTTGGCTGTTCGACATGGTTCACGCACTTTAGGCCAAAATATGCCACTAATAACTACCGAAAATGGTCGTCGGGCCACGAAAGAAACTCGAAAAAGTTGAGAAAAATGGGCGTTTAGTTACGCTTTGATGACAGTGTAGAATTTCGGGGTCCGACAATTTATATTTCCCGTTTCCCCTTGCCAGCGAGAAAGGAAAAGGGCAGCGGTTTTGAGCGTGAGTTAGTGTTACCAAAAAATTTGTTGACACAGAGAAAAAATAGTCAAATTATATTTAAACTAAACCAAGTTTAATTTAGGACAATGTAAAAGAAGAGGAATAAAAAGACAAAAAACTTCTAAAATATATTATATAATGTTTTACTCAAGACTGGAGGATATCATTTTGAAATCTACAATAAAAAGACATTAAATAAATAGGTATTAACTTAAAAAATTATGTATTTAAAATATATTTGGTGAAGTTTTGTGAAGATAAGTTTCTAAACTTTTAAATCAATAGTTATTTATAGATGCAATATTTAGCTATTACCATTTAAATATCTTAAGTACTCCCTTCCTTACCCATTCCTTTGGTTCAGTGTATTACCGTGCTGCTTTTATTTTTTGGCTCTTAAGTGCTTATAAAAATGTTTCCAAATTACACGTTAGCCTGGTCGGTCTCCCTTTTTTTTTGCCCAGCTTAACTATAGGTGTTAAAGTTCTGCTTATCGCGAGTTAATAACAATTAAAAACCCAGCCGGTGAAATGCATAATGCATTATCATCTCCGTCCACGCCGGCGGTCTGCGAGTTACCAAGTCTATAGCCGGGTGTCCGGAGTGCGGAAGTGCGATCCGACGAACAGCCATCGAGGAGATATGGCGGGGCAAGAGACTGAAGTGGGGAATGAGAAACCGCTGAAGCGTATGGTGGTGGCATGTGCAAAATATGCCCAGCTATGGTGGTGCCACTCTGAATTTGTTGCCTTTCTTTCAGTGGTGGAGGAAGCCATTTTAGTGCTGACATTTTGGTAACAAGATCGGTAATGGGGTCGAAATTGGTAATGGAATGGTAATTGTTAATATCAGGGAGTATTAGACGTTTTTGGTAGAGAAAATACATAGGGAATAGGCTTCAATTTTGGCAACTATAAAGCCAAGTTCTGAAAGATTATTTAATCAATTATTCATAATTATTTTCCACTATGCTTGTAAATAATATACGAATAGCTTTAATGATTATTTAAAATATGTATTATTTTCAAGCTAATAAGTAAGTTAAGAACTTTTATTTCTAAACTTCGATAAGTTTAATTTAAATAATACTTAGAAAGGTAAGTTAAGTTTCTCATTTTGATGGAGATAGCTTTTCCTTGTTAAATTATTTATGGTGTTCTGCCAACAGAAAATACTTGAATCTTGCAATTTCGTAAACATCTATAAAATTATTTTTAAACATCCCTCTTATTAAATCCTACTTATTCTCTATTACAACCTATTTTCTGCCTCTGAAGAACCCCCTTTAAGCCTGTAGTAAATTCTCAACAAACCCCCACCCAAAATGTCACCTGGCAACACATTGGTTAACACACACGCCCAACTCATTTATTTGCCACTCGTTTGATGGCCACATCTCTTGGGCGTGTCGGGGAGCCATCAACAATCAGCGATGGCTTTTTATTTCACCAGCTTTCTGGGTATTGGCGCCATTTTTGTGGCAATTAATTTGAATTTTTCCCGGCGTTAATTGCACAATGACAAAGCTGTCGTCGCCTGAAGCCGTCAGTAGCCACCGCCTCGTCTTCATTATTTGCCGTTTAAACAGCAGTCGAAGACGACAAGTTGCTACCACTTCGCCTTCTTCTTTTTTCTACTTTTTTTTTTTTTGTGACGCGCCACAAAAGCACACACAAAAAAGCCGAGTGATCTTAGTAGCAGCATCCGAAACACAATCAAAAAAAGGAGAAAAAAAATACAACGTGAAGACAAAAAAACACTAAATAGCAAACAACAACAAAAAAACAAGTTGGCCAAAAGCCACTCAGCCACTTGGCTTGAGTTGGTCGCAGTGACTAGCGACCGTGTTTGCCTATTTGTTTATGGCCTTAAGCCGCCTCGACTGCCGCTGTCAATAGCTGTGGGAAAAGCCAACAAAACTTGATGCGCACCGCCGCCGATAAAGGCATAAGGTATGGAGGGAAATCGAGATCACTGAAGATCGGTGGCGTTAAATGGTAGCCCCGACTGGGATCGTTCACTTATGGTAATTGCGGAAAAAATTACAAGAGATCCTTGGTTATGGGGTTTTGAGGGGGATATCAAGCGGTTATCTTTGGAGATTAAAAAAAAAATACAAGTTGTAAGCTAAATTAAAATTATTTTAGATTCCTAAAGGTAGAATTTAACAGTCAATCATAGAATTAGCTTTTAATTTTTTAGTCTATGTTAAAATAAATAAAAAAAATAAATGTAGTTCAAAGAAGCACTAATTAAGGTTATGAAATAGGTTGGTTCTATAAAAATGTTAACAGAAATTACTCAAAAATGTAATAAAAATATTTTTAAAAATTATAAATATAGGTTTGCTAGGAAGAAATTACTTCCTGCTTATCATATTCACTCTGAATAGTTTCCGAATAATTAAAAAACTCTCTTTTCCACCTCTAGTCCCGCGATATATTCACACGATCCCCTAGAACGACCACCCAAAATGCTATGCTTTTCTTCCTGGAAATCCATGCTCTGTTCGCCCCACATGACTAATTAATATGTGGCCTTTTTGGCACAATTGTTTGGCTACCGATCGCATGGAGGTGGGTTTCCAGGAAGATTACACACACAAATAATTAAGTTGTTTAAGGGTTCATTATTTTTCACGGCTTTTGTCGGCGCTGGCTGACCTTTTGTTGCCGCGGCACAAGTCACACGTAGATGGATGCCCGGTTTGAAAAGGATGCGCACAGGATACGAAGGGTATCGGCTAACAGCTGGCCACTTAAAATCGATTTTGAGGATCCGACTTTATCACTCGGCCATGGCGAATGGGGGCTGGGATTGGGATTTCTCAATAGAGAGAGAGAGAGTGAGATGAGATTCCTATACAATTGCTCTCTAGAAGACAGAGAGATGTCGTACGTGGGCCGGAGATCGGCGGCATTGGGTCAAAGGGCAGCTGGAGGCGTCAACGGGTCGCGACGCTCTGTAGGCGCCAAAAAGAATGCCCGGAATTGGATTCGCACTTCATAAAATGCATAATCTAATTGCGGCCCCACAC